>CAWVOZ010000196.1:0-181199 GCA_963931855.1 Philhelius festivus | reverse complement strand
CTTATACAATAATGCCCTCACAAAAAAGTTCCGCTTAAATTACCCAAAATTACCTCGCTATACGCAACATTGAGTTTTGTGGAGTGTTGGTTGATTTCTGCAGGCATATTTAGAGTGAGTAGAAAAGTCTATGTGTATCTACGTATATTTTTAAAATTTAATACACACAATTTGGTTCACTAACTTCGTAGGCTTTTGGCCTTAAAAAAACACATTTTGAACGCTTCAAGGAGTTCTTTTCCAATTGGTTTACATTACACAACAATGTTCGTACTGTGATATTCGTACGTATGGAAACGTGTGTTGTTTCAACGAAGTTAGTGCTTTCGGTTTGGTTTTTGGAATACGTTTTCAGAGTAGGAAATTAGTTATAGCCTCTCTGTAATAATGTACCTACAATGTGCTGCTGCTGCTGCTGCTACTGCTTGTGCTATGTAAAGCGTGTAGCCGTTATGGTGCTAATAAATGTTTTTGCGCTTGAGAAATTATAAATCGGAAATTGAAAAGAGTAAACGGATTCGGTTCGGAATTTCCATTGCCAAAAGGAAGAGGATTATTTTGGGATGAATTTGTATATCAACGTATAGAGACAGAGGGGCTAAAAAAATATTTTGTAAGGCCTTCTGCAAGAAATTCTATGAGCTAAAAATAAAAATAAATCACTGAGAAAGCTAAAATCGAGAAAGTAAAATAAATGCAGGGTCTTCCATGTTGTGGTTCCGAAAGTATAAGTACAGATTTTGATTAAACTTTTTTATTCCAACATATTGTTTGGATCTATCCAATATGAATGGAAAAGAGAATTTGGATCTTTCCAATATGAACGGAGAACTTGATTCTACCAAGGTAATTTTATATAACTTTTTGACACACACAGTATGTGATTGCGGCCATGTTGTTGAAGCTACATCTGTAAAATTGCTGGTCATTTAATGGTCTGTCTTAAAAAATCAACATGGAGAGTTATAGCATGTGCAAATGCAAATGTGCCAATAATTAAATTGTTTCATTAAAGTGGGTTTTCTTTTGGAGTAACATTTTGAGCGTTTCGCTCATTTAAAGGTCGCCATAAGTGTCCTTCTGAGAGGACTATTCGCAACGTTGTGGGTAAATTCGATTCATAAGTTCAGTGGCCACAAGGCATAACCGCTTAAGTCGATTTTTCATATTTTTCAGGAGAGCAGTTTTAAGTTTCATAATCTCTCTATGAATCAGGAATTATGAATTTTTAAATTTCTTAAATGCAGAAATGAAGAAAGAATACACATTTATCATATACTAGAAGTAATAAAATGTATGTCTTATATTTAGTGAGTAATTAAGGAAAAAAACACTTAAGCTGTTATGGCTTATTGAACTTTAAAAAAATAAAAAGCTTAGGTCGAGTTAGGTTGTTATGGCATATTAAGAAAGAATGATTAAAATTTCTTTTGTCGACTTAGGTCGTTATTCCATGTGTGAGATTGTGGGAAAAAATTTCATATGTTGACTTAAGTTCTTTTTCCTTACCAATAAACCGGGGTATTCATTAACTTAACTTAATTTTCTATGTTTGTTTTCTTTTGGTCGTGAAAGTATCATACAAGTAAAGGAACATTTTGTAATAAGAATATTTTATTTATTCAAGTTTTTAATATGCATAAGTTTAAATTATGTATTGTACATTAAATTTTAAGCAAAATTGATATTTAAGTATCTTCTGAGTTCTCATCAGGGCCTGTTAAATGAGAATAAGTATTTGGCTCGTCCATATTGGATGGAAGATTGTCATAAAAAGACTGAAAATCAAGACTTGCAGGCGAATCTATAAACAAATCCTTAAAGGTTACATAACTTTAAACCTCTAAGCAGCTCTTAAGTATGAAATCGGTATCTATAATCAATTTTCACATTTAAGTAACGTTACTTAAAGGCCTCTTAACTTAAACGCCATCAACCGCGTTTAAGGGTCACTTAAAGGCATTTTAAAATGTATTTTGACATATCGATTGTCATCTTTGAAATTTTGAAGTTTCAAATTGTGAGTTTGTAGGTATTGTTTGTTGTGATATTATATTAGAACTATAAAGTGCAACGATTTAAGAAACATAAAATTTGTATTGATTAAAGTATGTGTTCGCTCAAAGAAATTTCGTCCAAGCTTCCCTCTTAGCCTTTGAAGTGTTTGTATCGACACTTTCTTCTTCGTTGTTGGAAGAGAATAGGCGTTTTCCTAAATGCAGTGTTGCAGCGCATCGTGGATTTTGATGCCCTTGCAATGTTTTTCTTCACTCTGAAATTTACTTTTACAATTCATTAAAAAAAACTCTAAAATTTAGAATTCGTATTTAATAACGATATTTTATTGAAGCAAGTGAATAGAAAAAAGCATCAAAATTCATGATGCGCTGCAACACTGCATTTAGGAAAACGCCCAATCTATGCATAAAATAATTCTGTTTTGTAGTGTATTATTGCATTTGATGCAGTTTTTATAGTAACGTAGCTACCGAATAGAGTTCCAAGTTATTTTGGCAAAATCAGAAAAATCATTGTCGTTGTTCTTCGTGTCAATTAAATCAGTCTTATTAACGAAATAAAAATCAATTTGGACCTTCGTTTTTTTCTCACTAAGCTTGTGATGGACGCAATCACATATGTAAGCCCTGGTTCAAGGATCGATGAAGGTCCAAGCTTTAATTTAAAAGTGTTTGGTTTTTATTGCCTCTTTTTTTCGTTGCGTTTTGCTTCACTTGCAATGCGAACTTTTCATTCTCGGATTCGGTAACCTTTCTCTTCGAAGCAAAAGAACAATTGTCTCCTTTTGGGGCATTAAACTCTTGGCCGATAAATCCAAACATTTTTAAGTATTTTGATAAGCTTGCCAGATTCAAAGATTATGATTTATAATGGCCGTGTATTGATGTAAGATTAAAGCTGGCGTTTAAATATTTTATACACGAGTCTTTTCAAATGAAGTGACTTTCATGTGCAGTAAACCTCGAAATATGTATTTCGTTTTATTGTTAGGAGCACGTTTTTCTCTGATATCCTTAAATGGAATCGAACGACACTAACGACAGTGAAGTTTTTTGTTTTAATGACGGATTTAAAGAAGCTCTCAGTTTCGTCAAAGAACTGAAGAAAATATTTTTTACAAGAAACATTAAAAATATTTTCGTATTCTTCATACTACGGTCGCGTTTTGGCTTCCAGTTAACTGCGTACACCAAGGTGTCAAATTTTGTATCCTCAATGTGTTTGAGGGACCAATATATAAAATTCTTTGGTAATAGCTTTCTAATGACCAGTAGCTGTTGAATTACAGTTCAAGTTTTTAAAATTTAATGCTCTCGGTATATTTACTTCTACAAATATAAAGAGACTTGCAAGCCTTAACCTTAACAGTCTTTCTGCTGATTGAAAATTTAATATATAAGTAGCTTTTTCTTAGCTTTGCATTTAGGTCTTGCAAACGTTTCTTCTATTTGAGCTCTCAGAAATTGAATTACTAGACTTATTATATAAGTGTATCTATTCTAGTTTATTAAAAAAAATACCATCAAATTCGGAATCATTTTCAACGTTCTCAGTTTCATGAACATATTATGTAGTTCACCTGAACAACAAAAACTGCATATCTTAACATAAACCTTAGAATTCTATTAAATATTGAAAGTTTTTTTTGCTATAACTGATGACTTAAAAATAAGAGTTTGGCCATTCTTAAATGACTGTATTTCGTTATACTCGGTTCAAAATATGGAAACAATTTTGTTTGGTTTAATTGTAACAAAAGTCATAATATTATATTTTGATTTAAAGCACAAATACATTTCTAAAAGTACACTCTCAAATCATGAAAACAGGGATTGGCAACAGAAATTCTTTAATTTCATTCCATTTTATTCACGCACAAGCTGATCTCTATTATTACATTGTCCTGCAAAAAAAAATAATAGACAATAATGTTTTTGAGGTTTGCACAAGCGTAGTGAAAAAAAAATGCTCAATGGAAGATCAATTCTTACGACTTCTTATTTTGATATTTCTTTTTGAATTTTGTTTTAATTTGACACCCCAAATTTATTTAAGAACAAATGAAAAACAAATATTTTTATAAACCGTTTTTCTAATTTCGATCACCAATTTACATAGGAATTTTTTTAAGGGGAGATAGAAAAGCACTGAAACCACGCTTGTTGTTGTAATGGGTACTTTCTCTTATTGAGTAATACCTATACAAATTTTGTTCGTAGGGCACTGCCCCAATGTGATATCAGCTCCTAAATACATCACATAACTATATCGTGTAATCAGAATGATAATAGATAATAATTATCTTGTAAATTGTAAGCATCCTTGCTAATTCCATTATTTGCACAGCTCTAATCGATATCCTACGCACTTCTTTAATTAAACCTTTCAATTTTAAACAGTACTTACACTACAGATGCAACTGTTCGTTAAGACCTATCTTCACTTATGACTCATTTTTACAGTAAACTGATTAAGGCAAAAGAACATAAGTCAACTTAGATTTGTGATTTTTTAAATTGAAACACGGCATAACGGCCTAACTCGATTTAAGATTTTCATGCAATCATAGTCTGGTTAGCCAAAAGAACTTAAGTTTAGTTCAGTTGGTCAAAAAATAGAATTGTGGTTTTCCATAACAACCTAACTCAAGTTAAGAAAAGTAAATATTTGTTCTACATCAGGGAATAAGAGCCTATGTTGATATAAGAAAAATTAAAAATAAGCGTTTTTAATTCTCGGCAGATTTTAAATTGATTAACTTGACTTATGTTGTTATTCCTGATTATTTTTTTTTTAAATGCAGAATAATAAAAACTTAACTTAAGTTATGAAACCGCCGTTGTATTTTTATTGAGTTAAGTTGTTATGGCAAATTATAATTTTTGAAAAGCGAGTTAGGTTGTTAGGTTTTTTGTTTATAACTTTTGTTTAAAAAAAGATACAGACGTAAAAAATTGAGTGGGCATAGATTTTTATATTCTCAGCACGATTATGATAAAAACTCAATTTCGTCATAACTCGAGTTAGGCGGTTATGGTTTGCGGCCACAGAGTTATCGAAACGCAAGATCTGCCGCAAATATCGCAACTTTTCGTGAGAGTGTGTAGGAGAATCCGTGGCAGTCAATTCCGCGCAAGATCTCGGCCTTTCGCAGACCATAACTTGGCGAATTTGCCTCACGATTTGGATTTAACTGACCCAGGAGCTCAGAGTTAACAACCATAGACAATAACGTGTATTCGATAACTATAGGCTCTCGAACAATTGGAAGTTGACCGGAATTTGTGTCAAAAAATTATATTCACGGTGCCACGAGGTATTTTTCGGGTGAATGGGTTTGCCAGCAAATAAAATTGTCAAATACAGGAAATATACCAAACTACAATGCATACAGAGAAACTCAATGTTTGGTGTAGGTTTTGAGCTGGCCTGGCAGCATCTTGGACCAAACTCGTTTGAGAACAACGTTGGCCAGGTCATTACCGTCAACGGTGAGCGCCATTGGTCGATGATATATATTATCTTTTGGCCAGAATTGGATGACTTATTGGATACCGACAGAATGAGTTTTAATGGTGCTACATGCCACCCAGCCCTTGCCACAATGGACATTTTACAAGAGCCGAACTCCGAATATTGTTATCTCACACTGAAGCGATATGAATTGGTTACGAAGATCGTACAATTTGACCCCGTTAGACTTCTTCTTAAGACTTTCCTGAGAGCCAACCTTATGAATATTAATGGTAAAATTCAGTCTGGTTTATGAGCCAGATTTTTGGAAAATTGGACGTTTCGGATGTGTGCCAACCAGTTCTCGAAAAAGAATATTTTTTTTTAATTTTGAATTCGTAAAAAAAAATCAAACTCGATAATGGCGGAAACAAACAAATTCTGTCTCGTATGTACTTCGATCTACAACCTAAACAACCAAAACGATTTTATTCAACTTGGTAGATAAGTTTTTTTTGTGAAGCTCTAAAGGGAAAATTGATTTTTTTTTTGTTGTTAGAGTAAAAAGTTATTTATCGCAAGAACGGCTGTAATGATTATTATAAAAATAATTATGTGTATTGGTATTGCATATATATATTATATGTATAAAAATAAAATGCACGACTGGGTCGCACGAAATTGCTCCTATGTAATAGACTAGGAATTTAAAAATGAATGTTACTAGAGAAAACTGTTCAAAAGTATAAATTTTATTTTTTAAACTCTTTTAGTAGTAAGGGAAAGAAACAGAATGCTATGCAAATATAAATTTATACAAGAACAAAACTTAGAAGTCGTTGTAGTGGTTTCTTAAAAAAATAAGATTTTATATAAAAAAAAATTTAAAAGATTTTTCAGAAAAAATTGTGGTACGCCAATTTAAAGTTTTATTATTGTTCGAATAAAAATTAAATTTACAAAAAAAAAATATTGAGCCGTTTTTGAAATATTGAATTTTCCAAGAAAAAAAATAGATTTTTTTTTTGAAAATTCAAACAAATATTTTTCTTAAAGTTTTGAAATGCAATGTTTTTTAAACTTTTTAGAAGCATCTCCATAAAAAATTTCATTAGGATCCGTTACGTCATTAATGAGAAATTCAAAATTCGAGAAAATGGTTCTATGATAGGTACAAGCTGTAATATCTTAATTTCAATTTTTTTTTTATTAAATTAAAGATCATAGAAATTAAAAAATTTATCAAAATTCTAGGCGCCATTTTCGAGAAAAATACGATTTTTAAAACCATTTTAAAAATTTTTTTTTACATTTGTATGGTGGGTACCTTTATTTTTAGGTAAAATTATTTTTTTTCCCACATCTTGTACATTACATTAAGAAACTCTTATTTATCAATAAGAAGAAAAAATGGGGTTTTCGAAATATTGAGTTTTGAAAAAAAAATTATAAGTTTTTTTTTTTAATCCAAAAAGAAATCTTTTTGAAAATTTGAATACACAACTCTATTTAAATTTTTGCAGAGCCTTAGCAAAAAAAAATTATTAAAATCAGTTGTACCGTTTTTGAGAAAATCAAAAACGAAAAAAGTGGTTCCATGGGGGGCACACTCAATAACCAAATTCGTATGTTAGGTACCGTTATTTTTGGTCTTAAAATAAAAAAGAAAAAAACGTGTGGGGGAAAAAATAAAAATGATATCTACCAAGTTTAAAGAAAATTGGCTGAGCCGTTTAGGCTATAGTCGAACAGACGGACAGACAGACAGAATTGCGTAACCCACTTTTTTAGTCTTCGCTATCGTCGTAATGTCAACTTTGATCAAAATCTCGAGTTCGATTTTTTTTACGAATACATAACTTGCTAATAGTACCTATAAGTAGTAAAAAATTAAATTGTTATTTATGGTATCTCGGTACCTGGCGTCGACCACCTATTTTATCTCTTTAGTTTCCCCCTAACATATGACTCTTTCACATTTTCAAATATAACATGCCATTTTCAAATACACGACTGAATAAAGGAAAAAATAAAACGTAAATTTTTTCAATATAAAAAGTTTATATAAAAAATTGAAAATTTCTAAGTTTTTTTTTTTTTTTATAATCTACCCGCGCTCAAGGGATTAGATTACCCTTTAAATGTTTCAACACAACGCGGGCGTGAAATTAAGAAGAGAAAGAAGGATAGGAAAGATGTGTGTTCTGAGACTGAAGGTTGTTGTCTCAGATATTTTATCTCCAGGGATGGCGGCTGAACTAAAGCGGAGAATGCCGTGTCTTATTTCTATGTCGCTTATAATTCACATTATTTTATTCGTGTTCATCCTTGTTGGCCATACTAGTTTAACTCAATTACATGTTGTTAGTGTTATGCCTGAACAACATGCAATGAGTAAACCAGCAACCCAATTGATGACAATTTTAGAAGGTTTTTAATGGAATTAAAACGACATAGACGACGGCAGGGATCGAACCTGTGATCATGAGGTTCACAGGAGAGCACACATCCATCGCGCCACGGCCACCCCTTAAGTATGACAATCAACTGAAGTTGTTTTTTGTTTTAACAAATTCATTTTGTTGTGGTAAAATCAAATAGCAGCAAATAAAACTTGGATGTTGAGGATTATTTTAAATAAGAATACTTTTTGTTTTTTAAGCAAATACAAATGTATGGGAGAGTGAAATAATAATAATAACAAAATAAAAAAAAAAAAAATGCACGACTGGGTCCCACGAACTTGCTCTTATGTAATAGGCTCGGAATCTAAAAAAACGAATGTAATTAGAGAAACCAGTTCATAAGCATAAAATTCATATTTTAAACTCTTTTAGTAGTGAGAGATAAAATCAGAATGCCATGTGATTTCTTAAGCAAATATGAATTCATGCAAGAACAAACATTAAAAGTAGTTGTAGTAGGTTTTTATAAATTATATTTATATATCTACAAAATTTTAAATTATTTTTAAGCTACAATTTTGGTACGCCAACGTAAAGTTTTTGTTACTGTACAAATAAAAAATAAATTTCAAAAAAAAAAATATTTTTTAACATTTGTATGGTATCGTTATTTTAAGGTATAAAATTTTTTTCTCACATCTTGTAGAATATATTGAGAAACTTTTTATCAAGATTTAAAAAAAAATGTAGCATGGGTTTTTCGAAATATTGAGTTTTGAAACAAAAATTTTTTTTAGAAAATATGAATACACAATTCTATTCAAATTTTTGGCGAGCCACAGTATAAAAAAATTATCAAAATTGGTTGTCCTATTTTTCAGAAAATCAAAAAATCCAGGGGTACCATTATAATAACCACTTTTCGGAAAAATATTTTCAACTATTATCTGGCTTTAACTAAACTTAATGAATTTTTTACGTATCTTTCTTTTTTATAATTTTTCTTAAAGCTTCTGTATACAAATGGTTGAACATTCTTTTAAACTGAGTGGTAGTAGAATTGATAAATTTAATGATACTGAGAAGTTTTTATTCAAATCCTTGTAGATGTTTTCGATAAAAAATGAATAACGCTTGTTTAATATTTTTTATTTTTATTTTCTTAACAAAATTTTTTTTGCCATAAGAAATATAATATTACTTAAGAGCACAGTTCACACAATGAAAAATAATTATTAGAATAAATTATTTAAAATATAACAAACAAATTAAAATAATAAATTACGTATTTGTACAATAAATATTTTAAATTAATATTTTATAAAAAAAGAATAGATAATCAGTATTAGTTATAAAAAAGAAACAAATAAATAAAGATAATTGCAAATCTAGATTTTTAATCTTCCCTTTCATCATAATGTGTTTTTTTTTTTGAAAATATTTTAATTTCATAAAAATATGTGTTTTTGCAAATTCAAGAATACTTTTAAAACTACTAAGATGCTTCTGTATAGTAAATTCATTCCACCATTCTAATGATTTCTTATTATTTTAAAGAAACGTGAATTTAAGTATTTCTTACCTTGCCTTTCTAAAGTGGTTGAAGAAATAATTGCGAAGCACATTTTAAATCTTCTTTCTAAGTATCTAATCGTACTTCACAGAAATTCACAGCTGCACTACTAATATGGTGAATCTTATTAATCAATTATGACTAATAATGATAAATTACGATAAGAGTCGTCTGAATTTTTTTTGCTTACTTGACGTTTTAAAAGCTTTTGATAAATTGAATCATCAAAAAGTGGAAACTACCAAACTTCATTGACTTCGGTGAGCACGAGTCCGTGCAGTTACTCGTTCATTATGCTCAATTTCATCTGGCCACATCTTTTCATCATCTTGACGAAAGGTCCATTGGCCATTGGTGACGATCTTTTAAGTGTTCCTAACTCTAAGCAGGTAAACTGCGGTTGTAACTGTTTTTAGCGGAAATTTTTCCTACCAAAAACACGCAATTTCTTTATTAACACATTTTTTTTAGAAAAATACTATTTTTCTAAAGAGTTTTTCAATGGTTGTATGGTAGTTAGATGTATCGTTATGTTTCGTTTTCAAAAAAGTTTTTCTAAAAATAGGTTAGATAGGTAGCTAGTGGTGCTCAAAAAAAAAAAAGTTGTCAAGTTTGAAAAAATTTGATTGAGTCGGCTTCAAAAATTTTGATTTTAAACGCAATTTTGAAATCTATTTTGAGAAATCATCAGAAAATTTATTTAAGAAATCAGAAAATTAATAAATTTTTGTTTTAATTAACTTAGTATTTTAATTATTTAATTTTTAATTTATCCGACATTATTGAAAATCTCTCAAGAAATCCAGAAATCAAGAAAATCAAAAGTTAACCTAAACCAAGCACATGTTTATACAGAGAGAGAGAGAGAGAGAGAGAGAGAGAGAGAGAGAGCCAGTCAATGTACGATACTCGAGTTGTGCCGATTGCCGATGCGTATGTGTTGGCGATTCAAGAAACACTACAGCAAACACTGTTAGGTTTGGTCCTTTTAACATATAAGAAAGCGTACCTTAGGGAGTGTCCAGGAACACAAGTTGCCAAGTTTGAAGACATTCGATCAATCATATCGGGCTATGTAAGGTAACCTCGTACATACTTGTAGATAGATAATTTTATAGTCTACAACTTTTCGGCTCAATCCATCAGTTAAATCAGTCTATATCTAGTGGTTTTGATATTCGGAAATCACAGAAAGAACATCATAGGTAAGGGTCATGGTTACAAAATACACGCCTGAAAATCAAATTATAGCAAGAAGGGGTGTCAATTACCCGGCAGTGATTATACACATTTTTTTTAAATATCCAAGTATCAATGCATTTCACCAACATTCATTCCTGGAACTCTTTATCCTTTCCAAATTCATGTTTAAGCCTTGTATAATAAAAATGTTGTCAAAATGCCAAATTACACGACCATATAGTCGCCACACCATCGTTTGTTATTCAACATAACATGCGGATAAGGATATGCCATTAAAATTACAGCGAACCAAAGACTTTATCTCCTCTCTCTCTCTCTTTTTCTCATTATCGCACGCTATCGACATTTCAGCATGAGTGTCATAAATAGTGCCGTTAGTCGAGCAATTTAAATCAATTTTCCTTCTCTTGACTGAACATTTGCCAAATTGCTATGATGAATGGCCTAAGTAGGTTTGGCTGACGTTCGTGGCGAACAAACTTCGTGGCATCAATTATCCACCTTCGCTATGTTGGGTATGTATAAAGGTTGCATTTAGACGGGGCTTATTAGCAAATATTAAACCCACCATCACCAACATTTTGTTTTATGAAAAACATGAATCTATTGAACGGGTCGGTACCGGGAACTGGGAGCAGCAGTGTGGCTCGTTTATTCGTGCTTCATGCCTCAACTAGCAAAGCTAAAAATTCCAATTAGCCTTTTATGCCGTGTTTTGTGATAAAGACCATACCTGTGCTCTGTTGCAGGACTAGGAGTTGGAATGATGTAGTAAGTGAGCACACTTCTGACGCCAGTCAATGAGCCCTCGCTAATATCGCGTAAGCCTGCGTTTCGAGCGTGTGTGTGTGTGTGTGGAGCATTGGGTGTTTATGGAAATAAATTTGCATGGAAATTACAGGATTCATGTTGTATCCATGTAAAAGCAAGCTAAATTTACCGACCAATAAAAACAAACCCCCCTCACCCCCCTTCACACAAGAAACTAAACAAAAAAAAAACACTTCTAGATTACGTGCAGGAAAAAACATGACCATGACGAATGGTCAGGGATTAAGAAGGTGCAAAGTAAAAGGTTTATTTTTGAGAATAACAATCTCCTGCCGACACGGTCGACCAAATTTGACGTCGGCGGACGTAGAATAGAATGGGCAAAAACGCTTTTAATATCAAGGGTTTCCCTTTCAACAAGGGATTGCAGTGTTGTATTCACCCCAGCCGCTGCGCCGCTCTCGCTAGCCCTTAAGCGATGCCGATGGAGGCAGCGACCACGACGTTTTATGAATTTGAGAATATTTTTGGTCATAAATTTACTTTTTCCTTCGCAAATCCTTTGGGAGAAATAAATTAATTCATATTTTCGGCTATTTTCATAAAGAGGGATCAATTGTGGAAATTTCTTAACGTAAGGCTTAATTTACATATTTTGATGCTCAGGTGCGAAGGATTTTTTTTTTTTTTGTTATGTTTGTGTTCGAGTGAAATATTTTAAGTGGCCAGCTTTGGGATTAAAAGATGAATTAGAATGCATACAAAACAAATGGAGACTAAGGAATAGAAGAAACGTGAGTCCAAGATCTGTTTAATTTATGTTAGAAGCGGGCTCTGTTGGAGTGTTAATCCATTTTATATACAGTGAGTTATAATTACCTAAACAGACAGCTCGGAAGGATTCCTGCTTTGTTCACAGGGGAAAGGAAAACAATTTAAATAAATAATTTTGTGCCTAGAATATTTTTTTTTGGTGTTGTAATAACTTCAGTTTAAATTAGAAAAAAAGGAACTTTCCCATTAATATAGTTGTAAGTTTTCAAGTCCAGCATTTCTCATATATATTAGCAAAGACTAGATACTCGGAAGTTTTAAAAAAAATTTCAATTTATTTTTTTCAAAACTCAATATGTATTTGGAAAACTCACTTATAGATTTTCTTTAACCTTGATAAATGAAAGTTTCTCAATATAATCTATAAGATGTGAGAAAAAAATGTATTTTACCTAAAAATTAAGGTACCCACCATACAAATGTTAAAAAATGGTTTTCGAAAATCGTATTTTTCTCGAAAACGGTGAATTTTGATATTTTTTTTTTGGTTTGAATTAATTTTTACGATCTTCAATTTAAGAAAAATAATTGAAATTAAGATATTACAGCTTGTGCCTACCATAGAACCATTTTTTCAAATTTTGAATTACTCATTATCGACATAACGGATTTTAATGAATTTTTTACAGAGATGCTCTTAAAAGGTTAAAAAAAATTGCATTTTAAAACTTAAAAAAAAAGTATTTTATGAATTTTTGAGAAAAAAAACCATTTTTTTTGGAAAATTCGATTTTTCAAAAACGGCTCAATATTTTTTTTTTGATGTTGTAGGAACTGGGGGCTTCGAGCTGTATCTTTTCCTACACATCAAGTGCTTACAATACTTACAATATGTCATGACTTGCTAAACTTGTAAGTGCGAGTGTTGACCAAGGAAACAATTGCAACACTAAACCCAACCCACCCAGCAGCCGCAGCTTCTCAGCTCAGGTATCTCGAGGAGTCTAGCACCGCCACAAACACCCGCCGGTTCTACAAAACAGCCAAATAACTGACATCAGGTTATAGGACTGGCACGCAAACTCTTCGAACAGCGAAGGGAACCTAGTCACCGAAGCACAGGGAATTGTAGACGTGTTTAAGTAGCAGTTCCAGCAGCTGCTTAATGGGCATTATTTAGACGAAAGCACAGGGGAGCAAAGAAGCATAAGACCAGTCAATGAAGTTCCAGTCCCACTACCCAGTACTGAAGGGGTTAAGAAAGCAATACGCAAGCTTAAGAACAAGAAATCCGCAGGCTCGGATGGCCTACCTGCGGAACTCTTTAAGTTAGGAGGAGATGTCCTCATCAGCTCATCAACCAAGTGTGGGAGGAGGAAAGTATGCCAGACGACTGGTCAAATAGCTGCATATGCCCAATCTACAAAAAAGGCGATCCTATGTCCTGCAAAAACTACAGGGGCATATCCCTGCTTAATGTTGCCTACAAGATCCTATCCACCGTACTATGTGAGCATCTAAAACATTTCTGCAACACTATAATCGGCACGTACCAGTATGGCTTCAGGCCAGGCAGTTCAACGATAGACCAAATCTTCACATTGAGGCAAATCCTGGAAAAGACCAACGAATTTTAAGTCGAGACCCACCATCTTTTCATCGACTTTAAAGCCGCATATGATAGCATAAGTCACCAAGAGCTTCTATTAGCAATGCCGGAGCTCGGGATCTCGGAAAAACTGATCCAGCTATGCCGCACGACGTTACAAAATACGCGGTGCAACGTGCAAATGGGTAACAGCTCATCCGAGCTATTCCAGACGTGCACAGGGTTCAGACAAGGAGATGCACTATCATGTGATTTCTTCAACCTAGTCCTGGAGCAGATAGTGCGCAAGAGTGGTGTTAACCTGGAAGGCACTATTTTCAACAGGTCTTCCCAACTGCTTGGATATGCGGACGTCATCGATATCATAGGCCGCTCCAAGCGAGCTGTGCTAGAAGCGTTCACAGCTATTGATGAACAGGCGAGGACAAAACAAAGTATATGCTATCAACAAACAAAGCAGCATATATCCATCGCCTAGGAAAAAACGTCACTGTTGGTAGCAGTAATTTCGAGGTAGTCAAGGAGTTCACCTACCTCGGAACGAACATCAATCTTACGAATGACACCTTAGTGGAAATTCGACGAAGAATTACCCTAGCAAACCGCTGCTACTTCGGTTTGGCCAAACAAATGCGTTCAAAACTCCTTTCTCGAAAGACAAAGTGCACGCTATAAAAAACGCTAATTTTACCAGTTCTCCTCTACGGCGCCGAGTGCTGGACGATAAGTAAAAAATGGGAACTGATACTGGGCACTTTCGAGAGAAAAATTCTTCGGCGGATATTTTTGGTCCTATATGCGAAGAGGGCGAATGGAGGAAAAGATTCAATCGTGAATTATACGAGCTGTACCAAGATGTGGATGTAGTACAAAAAGCCAAAACACGTCGACTACACTGGCTCGGTCACATCGACCGAATGGACAACAACGCTCCAGCCAAGAAAATCTTTGAATCCCAGCCCCCAAGTTTGAGACGACGAGGAAGACCGAACGTCCGCTACAGGGACCAGGCACCAGGCGGCTATAGACGCAAGAGCGCTTGGTCCCAACGACTGGAGGGAGCTCGCGAGGGATCGCAACCGATGGAAGACCGCAATAACTCAAGCAGAGACCCTCCATGGATCGGGAGCCGGTTAAGTAAGTAAGTAAGTAATTTTTATCCATAATAAAAACTTAAAGTTGGCGTACCAAATTTTTTTTCTTATGAATTTTTTAAAAATTTGGTATATAAATTATAAAAGCTTATATGTTTAAGAAACTACACTACAAGGACTTATAATTTTTGTTCTTGCATAAATTCATGTTTGTATAGCATTCTGTTTTAGTCTCTTACTACTAAAAGAAGTAAAAATAAAATGCACGACTGGATCGCACGAACTTGCTCTTATGTAAAAGTACTTTGAAATTTAAGATACATTTTATAAATATAAAACATGAATTTAAAATGAAATTGCCGTCTGATTTCTATAAAAGTATGAATTTATGCAAACAAACTTTAAAAAATCGTTTTATTATTAAATAAATAAATTTTTTATATAAGAAATTTCTTTAAAATTTTTCAAGAAAAAAATGTGGGATGCAAATTTTAAGTATTTAATAATATTGATTTTTGGAAATAATTTCAAAAAATAATCGTTCATTGGTTTTGAAGATATTGATTTTTCAAAAAAAAAATTTTTTCAAAAAAACCCAACAAATAATTTTTCGAATATTTTTATATACAATATTATTTTAAACTTAGGGGAAGTCCTGCTGAAAATTTTTGGTTAAAATCGTTAGAGCCGTTAATGAGAAAGTCGAAAATCAAAAAAACAACGGTTCTATGACAGGTACCGTTAATAACATTTTGCGCCAAATTTTTTTTTACCAAAACGTAGTCCATGTTCATAATATCACACCTAATTTTTTTTATCAAAATCGTTAGAGCCGTTTTCGAGATAAATGAGATTTTGCATTACGGGTGTATGGTGGGTACCGTTAGTTTTAGAGCTAAAAAATAATTTCAATTTCCCCTCTAGGGAATCACCGAAGACCCATAACTACCGAGTTTGAAGAAAATAGGTCCAGTGGCTTAGGCTCTAGATCGAGGTACAGACATACAGACAGACACACAGACAGACAGACAGACAGACAGACAGACGGAATTGCCGGACCCACTTTATTCGTCTTCGCTATCATCGTAATGTCAACTTTGATCAAAATCTCGAGTTCGATTTTTTTTCCAAATGCAGAACTTGCCCTATAGTACCTATATCGCAAGTAAAAAATAAATGTATCCTTATATGAACAGTTTTCTCCAATAACATTCGTTTTTAAAATTCCTAGTCTATTACATAGGAGCAAGTTCGTGCGATCCAGTCGTGCATTTTATTGTTTGTTGACTTGTCAAACGTTCTGTCATGAAACATATTATGATCTCAACTCTACCCGCTTCATCGGCGACATTTTGTCGCCCCCGGCCTTCGTCCCGTGCTGCCGTTCTGCTGGAACCACATGCCTCTACATAGCTCCATATGGTTCAATTTGGGCCATAGGAAGTTGGATATCATCGTTATTTAGCGCCTACCATTAACGATGCATGACCGTCTTTAAAAGTCGTTTTTGAAAAATTACAGACCACTATACACTTTAAGCTGGGGCGATGTGCTAGACCGATCTTGCGTTTCTTCGACGTATACGGATGTTGGCTGATTGATTACTCTTCAAAGTCGACTCTTCAACGTTTGGTGGTAAAATTTGAGATGACCGGTTTCAAATTTGGCCACCAAAAGCTGAAGAGTGGATTCCGAAGAACCACACCACGTCTTTCGTAATAAGTGCGCAACGTGCGCAATGTTTGGACTACCCATAACCAGCACTCATTTTGATAATTAGACATGCTGTTCAATCGTGTATGGTTATATGGTGATTAAGCTTCAGTAACTGAAATTTAAAGAAAAGATTTGACAGATGTCACCAAAACACCATGGCCGCCAAAATCTACCCGCGCCAATTGAAATCCCCTTTATTCGAAAAATTAAAAACTGCCTCAATATAGTGTTTGCGTTGTGGTGCGCAGTCATACACAAATCAAGTTACCATTTCAATTATACGCAAATACATTCGTTTACATTGCAAAGTGTTAAATAACTGTGCAACATGAGTAATTTTAAAAAACAAATATTTAAGAGGATTCCAAAGTATCGCTTACAAGTTTGTCGGATAAATAGGATAACACCCTGTTCAAATAGCAATAAACATTGTATAACTTACTGCATTAAATAAGAAGAAAAAAAAACATAAATTTTAATGCGATCCTCGGGGAGTTTTATTTTTGAATAAATTTACAACAGTCATGGACTTGCCATGCAAAATCGAAAGTCAATTACCGATATTGTAAAAAACCAAAAAAAAAAACTGAAAACAATCATTTACATAATTTTATTTGCTCATTTAATGAAATAGCTGGCCATTGTCAATAAATCAAAATTGTCGAACAATATTTGCTCGCATTATGGGTGAATTGACATTATACTGGTACGTAAGTTGACGAACCATAAACCTGCTGATTGAATTGCCCTCGATGTCAAAAGCAATTTATTTGGTCATAAAGATTATGCCAGCAAAATGAACGAATTGACCTCAATGTAAAAGTCACAGCCTTATATGTGTGGGGGAGGGAAAAAAAAATAAATTAAATAAAAACAAAATGCAATCAGTAAAAAGAAAGTTCGCACGTGCAATTCCCTTAATTATGTCCCATGGCTGGGACTGGGAACTGGGACTCCGGGACTGAGGCTTTGGCGAAAATTTGTAAATGCAACTCACACTACCAGAAATAATGATAATTCATTTTGCTGGTTTTATGTGTTTTGCTTTTTTCTGTTGTTGAGTGTGTCCTTCGAAGGATACACTTTTCGCTGTCTTATATCTAATAGAGTAATACAGACAATGAAAGGGAGAATAATTACCTCTGGTTGTTATTTTATTGAACCTGGAGGAAAGTCCTGATGTTTACTTTTATCCTATCCCATGCAAGAGAGGCAGGAAGATAAGATATTGAAACCATTCCATAAATCGTGTTTACGATTGAGTGGCAAACAATTGATCGTTACTTTAACGGCTAAAATAAAATTTATTGGTTTCGGTTTGAGTAAATATAAATAACTGGGAGAAAATTGTTGTTTAAGTGTTGCATTGCTTGAATGATTATTATCCTGTGTATGGCTGGCAGAGAATTCTAAATGAGACGTAGCAAATAACTCTCTGGAGTGGAAAGCGTCTATAATTATTGTGTCTTTCTGCTGATGGTTATTGTTTTTTTTTTGTTTATTCTTCAACGGATTAAGATTTAATCAGAAATACTTGATTGGCCTTAAACTCTTTGAGCAGATAAATTCGGTTTAGTTTTTTTGTGTGTAAAATTTAAAACGAATACGAAATAGGGCAACTTATTCTAGGATTTACCAATAGGGATGGGACGGTGACTATTTAAATTTATTGTATCGAATGCTTGGGATTACAAGAGGAAGATATGGATAATGCAGCGCTACCGTGCTTTGCAGTCCATCAAAGGGAATTTAGGTGGGAATTTGGCAGCACTTCCCCGAGTAGATGGACCATCATGAGACTGCTTACTCGTAACATGTTTACCAACTCCGGAAGCATCGCACGAAGACCGTACTATCGAGATTTCTGTATTGCGGCTCAGGAAGCAATCGCGGATGTAACTTCGTCAATGCAGGCAAATCCAAGCATTTCAAGGGATAGCAGACGGTCATCACAATTGATGATTCAAAAGAAGATTATTCAAAAATAGAGCCCAAACTCAAACATCCGCTCCGACGATCCTGAGGCTCTATTCATTACCTGTAAAATGACGTAAAAATATTATTAGTTTTCCACTTCAATTTCTCACAAACCTTGTACAACTTTAGCAGTTTTGTGAAATTTAACGAAAGAAGCAACCGGAATATTAAAATTAAATGAAAAAAATATAAGAAAATTAAAAAACTGGCTCGACCATCCTCGAGATAAAATGTATTTCTTTCATATGCAATTTATTTTATTCCAATACGTCTTGCATTGACTTCACAAACCTTGCACGAATTTGCCCAATTTCACGTTTTTCTCAATATTTTGGGCAGAGGCCTCTTAAACTTGTGTTACGTAGCCCATCTCTTCCGGTCAATAAACCATAAGAAGAAAAAAAAAACAAAAGGTCATTTGATTTGTAATCACAAATTTCCTCATTCTCAATTCTGACTATTCGTATATACGAACAAGAGTCTAAAAGAACTCTAAACGCAATACGCAACCACGACGAGACACTTAGCTTACACTGCAATTACACAGAAGTCAATAAGCACATAGATATATACCTATACTTAGACAAAACATAATTTAAACTTTTTTTTTGATTTCATGGATTAAACCTAACCCCGGTGAGCCAAATAATCAGAAAAATCATCTTTTAGAATCATTAGATATGCAAACAGATAATAAATTAATTAAATTCAGTGTCCACGGAACGAATGCACCTAATTCAGCTCGACCAAGGTCAAAAATTTAAAACAAAATAAATACCTTCCTTTTTTGTTACTTTTATTGGGTGAATAACATCGATTATGGTGTTGTGGGACATATTCTTGATGTCGTATAATGATAATACCTCTTGAAAAGGATCTTGATCTAGACTGATGTTGTTTTCAGGGTGTTGTTGATAGTTTTCGCCGGCCGTGGTCGAAGATAAGTGTGCTGAGAGATAGCAGGCATACTTGTGGATAGTCTGGAAAAAAAGAGGAACGATAAGATTGAGAAAAATCTAAATGATTTGGTGTCACGTGAGAATGTTCTAGGGTAATTAGCTTCTTTATGGGAATTATGTAAAGAAACATTCTCAGTGACAACTTTAAACTTATCCTCACGATGAATTTGGCTCCTGCTTCTTGTAGATGATTAATTAAATATTCATATTTCATAAACTGGAAGTAGAACAAAAATATAAGAAACGATGGTTGCAAATTTCAGAGAAAAAAAAAAAAGTTTACCTTCAAACTTCTGGTGGTTATAGATGCCATGTTTTCATCTATTTTTCCATTCTCTGGGCTCAAAAATAATGAACCCATATGTTCAAGGAGTGATATTTGTTATATTTTTGTATTTTTTTTTTGTTTTATAGCTTCCCTTTTACTTTAAAAACTTGTAATTATAAAGATTGCACATTTGTTTTAGAAAACACAAATTACACGAATATTATTTTGATGTCAAATGTGACTTATGACGTGAGAAGCTTAACGAAGCTGCGCGATCTTGTGGCGGATAGATGTAATTTAAGGGGTAATGTGCAATAGGATGTAGGTAGCAGGAAGTACCAAATCAATTGAAGTTTGAAAAAAGTGATATTATTTTGTGCAATTTTTTTGATTTATTATTATTATAGTTGATTAAGATGAGAATAAAGACTGAAAGGATTAGTTTATAAGTATTTTTAGTAGTTCTGTTTTTAGTTTTATTGTCATTATTTATGTTTTAGAATAAGTAGTTTACTTAGATAGTTAGTACTTATGTACTCACACGTTAGAATTTACACTTTTAACATCCGCGACCGACAGAGACATTAGAGAGAGGGGAACATAAAAGCTTAGTTTTCCAATAATTAACGAAATTATAGTTGGAAGAGGAGAACGTAGTTGGGGCAATGAGGCCAATGACCAGTGGGTGTGCAAGAAGATTAACTTTACCATTGCAAAAGTAAAAGTCCATTTGAAAGCATCTTTCGAAATTCTTAACAGTACGGATCGGAGGTTTGTTACCCGTTTGGTTTTAACGGATAAGAAATATTTCCGTAACATATAGTGAAGAAAAAAAAAAAGAAAAAACTTATAAAATATAGAATAAAGGTGAAATTATTTAAATAAAAGAAAAAGAAAAAACATAAAAAGGTTCGATGAGTGATAAAATAAAATAATTTTTTTATGTAGAAGTTCGTCCTTACGAAAAGAGTGCTATTATAATATAGCAGGAGGAGACCTTTTGGCACATTCCGTGGGAGTTTATGCCTAATCATTTATTCTCAAAAGCAGAGGTAAATTTTTAAAGAAAATAGAAAAAAGGATATACTATAATAAAGGTCTCATGATATTTTTAGGCTAAGGGTTAGAGAATTTTCTGTTCTTCGCTGGCCTATTTCATCTCGGCATATATACATATATATACATATTTATACAGCGAAATAGATATATACATACATATATATTCAAAGCATCGATCCTAGATCAGCGGGGATAACTCTGGCCTCTGCGTATTTTGCTGTAAAAGGCCTCAGAAAAAAGGATAATTGGAAGTACTTAGAGTCCAAGTGATGAGAACGGAGTGTTCCAGAAGAACATTTTTTTGTTTAAATTTTAAAATTGAATTACTAGTAGATTTCGTAACTTTACTTACTAAAATATGAGTATAGGAATTTTGATTAATATTAATGAATTTACTAGCTTAAATCTAAAAATTAATGAAAATTGAATCGAAGAGTTAAAGAGTTAAGAGTTAAAGTTTTGTTTTTTTTGAAATCTCTGGTTAAATTAAGTGTGGGTGTGTGCCGACTCAGATATATATATATATTGACGTGTATAAATATACATATGCTGAAAGTGCGCGATCAAGGCCCAGAGTAAAGGCCTAGTTAATATATCTTCAGGAACGTGCTGCCGGCAGGACTTCGTGGGATTTGTAAACCGTAAGTGATTTATTTGAACAAAACATATATTGAAACATATTTATACATATATATACATATCAACATATATATATATATACATATATATCTAATATATGTATATTCCTAATTGACGTTGCATACTACAACTCTATTTACATAAAAAAAAAAAAAAAAAAAGGTATTAGCGCATAGCTTGGAGCAATCTCTTTAACTTTTCGGAATTTTTTTTTGTCTTTAACTTTCCTTGAATTTTTGAATTTTTAGTTTGATAAATATGTTAAAATAAGTTAATTTCTCATTCAATGATAAGGAATAGATTTTATGTGTTTGACGAGAAATATAGATATTTTCATCTGAAGATAATGATTTGCTAAGTGATTTTTCAACGGTGTGTGATGGCTTGACTGGGCCGTCTTTCGAGGAGGAGAAGTAATTAAAAGACAACGAGACAATGACTTGAGAGGATATGACGAACGCTTGACCTAGGGATACGACGATTGTGACTGAGGACTACATCAGGGGTCATTACCTATAAAATCAGGCTACGGTGATGACGATGGTTGTATCATAGATACAAGGCCAACTTTGGACAATAACATCTGTCACGGCTTCTGATGGTTTGACGAACCATTGTCTGAGAGAGACGGTGGTGTCGAAGTATTTTTTTTTTTCAAATTAGTTTTCTTGAATTAGATTTAGTTAGGTTTAGATTAGGTTTAAAGATACATAATGAAAATTCATTATATCCAAAAGGATATAAACAGTATTAATAAGGGTTTAGCAGTTAGATTAGTTTTAGTTTTCAATTTGAATATAAAAAGAAGTTGTTATGCTCGACGCCATCCTTTCTTTCGGACAGTGGCATAGGTCAATAGATTTGTGCTTACTTTTTAGTTAAATTTTTATCCTGCTCATATCCCAGTCGCTCCTATTAACCTTAATCCTGATTAGAATCCTTTCCTATCATATCCTATCCCCATACAAAAGGCATGAGATTTTGTTTGCTGAGTGGGAGATGCATGAGAAGGGGGTAAGAACCGCCCCCATCCTTCGAGCTGAGCCGAGCTGAAAACAAGCATGCCGCAACCCCTTTCTCTGCACTAAAGAAACACCCCTGTGGTGACCAGGCTCGCAACACTTGTTTTTATACAAAGTAGAAATAACGAGCAAGTGACTTTATCTGTTTGCATTGAATTTTCCTAAAAAAAACATTTTTTTTCTCCCAGAATTATGTCGAAGACCTATCCTTTTCAGCAGGATTTGGTTCCAGCAAGATGAAGCAACTGCACAGACTGGTTATGGTGGAGCTGGAACGAACATTAAAACAAATTAATATCCAAAAACCCTACTTTCCGCTGGCCCCAAGGTCATCTGACCTGACTGGACTAGTTTGTATGGGTTTATGTCAAGCAAGATGTGTACAAACGGAACCTTATTGAATTGAATCGATTAAAACGATTATTGAGGAGATCCTCAACCCGCAATGAATAAAAATATGGTCAGGTGTTTATATGAGTGAATGAACGTTGAGGTCATTTACAGTCAAAACATATTAGATATATAAAATACAATTTAATTTTCTGCAATTTGAATTTTGTTTTATTTATATGCAACAAACATGATGAGAAGTCACACCATCGTGGTAGACTTTTTTCTGGAGCAGTTAGAAGCGTTCCCCAATTTTCGCAAAGTAAATCATGTTGTGTTACCTATTTACCCTTAATCACACTACCGTGCGGAACGCTACGACTCTAACTACCCTTAATCATATTACTGAGGGAAATGCTATGACACCAGGGTTCGGACTTTACTTCGATCGAAGTAGATCTACTTCGATTTTGAGACAAAAAAATAATCTACTTCTCTTTTTTAGGATCTACTTCTCTTTTAAATAAAGTGCTTGACTGGGTAGCACGAACCTCCTCCTATGTAATAGACTAATAATAATTTCAAAAATGAATGTTATTAGAGAAAACCTGTTCATAAGCATAAAATTAATTTTTTAAATGACTAAAACAACTTCTTAAGTAGTTGGAGGTAAAAATAGGATTCCATGTGATTTAAGCAAATATAGGCTTATGCAAGAACAAAAATTATAAGTCTTTGTAGTGGTTTCTTAAAAAAATAAGCTTTTATATAAAAATTTCTTAAAACATTTTTAAGAAAAAATTTTGGTACGCCAATTTAAAGTTTTTATTATTGTTCGAATAAAACTTAAATTTACAAAAAAAATATTGAGCCGTTTTCGAGATATTGAATATTCCAAAAAATAATAGAACTTTTTTTTCTTAAATTCAAAAAAAAAATTATTTTTCTTAAAGTTTTGAAATGCAATGTTTTTTAAACTTTTGATAAGCTTCTCTCTAAAAAATTTCGCTATCATCCTTATGTCAACTTTTATCAAAATCTCGAGTTTGATTTTTTTTACGAAGGCATAACTAGCCTTATAGTAACTATAAGTCACAAGTAAAATAATTCTTAACCAACATATTTAAAGACTGCGCTGATCACTCTGTATAAAATAAAAGAAGTCTTTATTTACTGTTATATTTATAATTTGTTTCTATTGAAGTCTGAAGTTTATGTTATAATTATATTTATTTTACTTTAAGTCTGAATTTCTTTTACCTTACAGTAACTTGTTCGCAATTAGTGTTCTTGCACATTCAGTGTGCATCTGAAGTCATGTTATCATTACTTATTTGGAATTCCATACAATTTTGTCTTTTATCTTTTCAGTTCACACTGACATATGTAGCCGCACATTTGATAAGTGGAGGTTAAGAAAATGACAAAATTGTGTTTTTTTTTTTAAATTTTCGGTCATATGTGGAGAACCAATCTAGTGTATAGAGAGCAAACACAAACTTTTAAGGCGTTTCGGTGAGAGAGAGTCATTACTCTACTTGTGAAGCCGATCTAAATGTTTGATATAAATTGTTATAGTAATAGCTAGAATAGGGCAGGCCTTATTATTATTATTAAGAGTATTATTTATTAGCTCATCCGACGGTTTTGTTTCTCTCATTTTCTCTTCAAGTAGCTCACTGGACAGGTTCTTCTTCGAGAGTTCAAACCGTTTTGTTTCCTAGATTGCGTGCAAGGGACATAGGACTTCCGACAAAGATACCGACCGATTCGGTCCTTCGTGTTTCTCTTCAAGGATAGTGCCGGAGAAGGTTCTCTTCAAAGAGTTTCCGACCGTTTTGTTGACCAGGTTGCGCGCTGGGGACACATTATTTACGAAGTACTGTGTTAGTGATTTAAGCTTTTTTGTATTATACGAAATAATCAAAAATTTTCTGTTTAAAATTCAATATATCGAAAACAACATGCTCAATTTTTTTAAAACTTCAAATTTTAAAGTTTCCTTATACAATCTATAAGATGTGCGAAAAAAAATTATTTCACTTAAAAATAATGGTATCCACCATACAAATGTTAAAAAATAGTTTTCGAAAATCGTAGTTTTCTCCAAAAAGGGCGCCTGGAATTTTGATAATTTTTTTTTCTTGGGATTAACTCTTACGATCTAAGGTAGGCGCGGGTAATAAGACCTAGCTAAGGGAGACTTGAAATTAAAGAAAAACAATTTATCAGAATGGACACATTTTATTGTTAATCAATGTATTAGATATATTACTATAAAAAAAGAACAAAACATGGCAAATTCTACCTCAAACAAAAACAATATTCAACATTCAATATTCAACCTTGTCAATAGGCTTTATTAAACTATAGTTGGGTAATAAGGCCTAAGTTTTTGAAATTACATAGTAAACCAAAATTGAGATAAAAAAATATAGATAAATTAATATTGCTTTAAGCTTTAAATACAAGACATTATTTCTTTATCTATCAGCCATCAGGACAGTCAAAATTGTCTTTATCATTCGCTTATAAGCCAACGCACTCTTCGTAATACCATCTAGTGCATATTATAACACTGCCTCATATCAGCAATTTGGTCTACCTCACAGCCGTGACAGTACCAACTCATTTGGATTTTTTTACCACTAATTTTAACTTTGAGGTTGCGGTATCTTTTACTGAATCTTAACTTTGTCAAATAGATCTTTGGTGACTGGAGTTCCTCTGTAATTAATGGCTTTTCTTCTGATTGTTGTGGGTAAGGAGGATAATAAGGCCTGCCGTCAAATTTGGTAGGCCTTAATAACTCCATACACTATTTATAAAGGAAAATTAAATAAATAATTATTGAAACTATAATACGTTTTTGAAACATAAAAAATAAACAAAACATTAAATAACGGAAAACATAAGCTCAATTTTATAAACATTAGTGTAGTTTTATAAGAACTACTTACGATTCAATAAGATGATTTCTTATTATTTGGACCGTAAAATCGCCTCTCGTAATAAATGACACACCACTGATAATGATTAGAGAGCGAACACGTAGCGGCAAGTCTGATGAGTCATTTACGACTGTAAGCTACATAGATGGCTTATGTATATGTATATGTAGGAGATACACATACATACAATACTGATGGTCTAGCAATAAGGGCTCATCAGTTTCCTTTGAGCCTAAGTTCGAGTGTACCGCCAAATATAGGATGCTTCCTTCAACCGCACTTCTCGAATGTGAAATACTTTGTCCTCCTAGATTTTCTCCATTATTGTGCCTGTATTTTCTTCAAAATTCATTTCGTAAATCATACTAAAATAGTCTTCGAAAGGGACACTTCTGAACTTTGATTTATGGAACCTTTGAGACGTTTGCTTTATAACCGTTTGAAAAAACTGTTGCATGCATCGATTTTTTTATAAATCATCAAAGATAAAAAAGATTTTAATACCCTTTAATAAATTTTTTATAGTATATTTGTTTTTAAATTCATTTATATCCACTTGAATTATTTGAATAGCTCTATCAATACTTTACCATCCGTCATACAGCATCAAATTGAACTCTCAAGTAATTAGATATCTAAATTAATAAATTATTTTGGTTTAAATTGAAAAATTGAGATCCACCAAAATATTATTTATCAGAATCAACAGCCATGAAATGCATTATCTGCGCTTACACATTATGTCCCCTTAACCAGCTTTGGCCCTTTTAGACTCAATCGCCATATGTACTCGTACATATTATATATGTATCTTCTATTAATATCCATCTATATACCTGTAGATATACCTGAATTCATGATGCAAACCACAAAGTTATTATGCACATTTTAATTGAGAAATTTTAATCACGTTTTGCAATTAATTTGAACCCATTATTAGCAGTCGCAGTCGTGTGTTTTATAAATGGCAAATCTATGCAAATCACAAATGAATTTGCGTAAAACCTCTAATGGAACATGAAGATGGGTAAATTTGCACTCAAATACAATTCATTGCTTTGGGTATTACCTACATATACATAGTACGAGTATAGGTATCAGCGTACTCGTAAATGATGGTGCTATGGCTCTAGTTGATTGGATAGCATTTATAGTGCTCATTCTATTAGTCCTGGTTCATTTCCAAAAAGGTAGTTTTTGATAAAGAGTCGCAAAGAATATCGCAGTGACAGAAATGGCACTTCTCATTGAAAATATTACATTAAAACCTTACTCGTAAATGAAATGTGGTTTTTGGGCACTCAGAGAAAAATAATTGTCAATCGCATTGAGGTTTAGAATTTGAAGTTTTGAATGGATTATTTCAGTGGATGGAAATGTAACTAAATTCTAAATTAAAGCTTTTAAAGGCAGGGAATTTTACTCGATCATGGTTATGTATGGCTATTTGATTTGTATAAGGCTGCTAGCTGCAACCAACATTTCATTTGCTTTCTGACTTACGGTTTCCGAAGTGTCCTGTCATCCACCTTTTGCCGAAAGTGATCCTTCCAAGTCGTATGACTTATTTATTGATATCATCTGTAGGTAATTTCTGATGTTTCTTTTACTGTCGTTCCGAAAAACGCAAGAGCAATCAGAATTTAAAAACTAAATATAAAAAAATGTGTGTTGAATTAAAGAAGGAAATTCCTATTTGTCGAGATAGTTACTTTAAAAACAAATTCAATCTATCTGAAGAAAATATAAGAAATGGATGGAAAATTGTGAATAGTATACTCAATAAAATTCAGTGCAAAAAACAACCATCTGTTAACAATGCTAATGGCCTAATGGTCCCAGATAAAATTGCAATTGTTAATGCATTCCATGAGTATTTTTCAACGATTTCACTTAATCTACAAATGACTAGACATCCATCCTCTTCACTTTGTAGTCCATGAATGAACCTTCTCAAAGTCAAAGCTTTGCGTTTGAGCCTATAACAAGTTTAGAAATTCTTAAGTTGATTGGTACATTGAAAACTTCAAACTCTTCTGGTTATGATGATATTTCAAATATTTGTTTGAAAAATATAGAATGTCTTATAATTTGGGTTTTGGCACATATCTTTAACAAAAGTATTTTTTCTGGAGTATTTCCGGTTGCTCTTAAATGTGCCAATATCTTACCAGTTTTCAAGTTATCTGGGTAACTATAAGCCTATATCTCTCCTACCTTCGATGAGTAAGATTTTTGAAAAATCAGTAAAAAACAGAATGGTGAGCTTTTTAACGAGAAAGAAATTTTTTAGTGATGTTCAGTTTGGTTTTCAAAGTAATAAATCCTTGTTACATTTCTGTTCTCAAATATTTCTAAGCGTTGATAAGAAAAAAAATACAGCAGCGTTATTTATTGATATATTAAAAGGCTTTGACATGGTTAATCACGCAATTTGAAAGTGCTAGGTTTCGAGGTTTTATAAGTGATTGGTTAAGATCATATTTAAATGTAAGAACCCAAAGAGTGAAACTTGATGGTATTAGGAGTGATACAATGACATTCGATTTGGGAGTGCCACAAGGTTCGGTTTTGGGACCAATACTTCTTTTGGTATATTTTAATTCTTTATTCAGATTGCCATTTAGGGGTTCTTTGACAGCTTTTGCAGATTTTGTGAGCTTTTCTTATGGTACAAATAGTCGTCTTAATCTTATCTTCTTCTTCTTCTTCTTCCTTTGCTTCGGCGCTGTTATGATCTCGATGTCGAGGGGATCATAACTCTCCCACGTATCTGCTTCACACTAGTGATCCGCCTGTGGGGTTCGCCGGGTTGACCTCAAAAATCGGCGGCAAGCCTCCCGGTTTTGTATTGTTCCTTTTCTGAGGCCAACTGAATGCTGGTGTTTTTGCATTTGTTTGTACCAGGAGTGCTTAGGCCTACCTTTCTTTTTATTCCGAATTGGAACGTTGTATATGATATTGCCTTTTTGACGGGGTTCTCAGGATCTCTCCTTTGAACATGGCAATACCAACTGAGTCGGTCGTGTTCAATATTTTGGGAAATGGTATTCTTAACACGAAGGCTTCCTCGGATCTTCGTACTTCTAATTAGAAGTCGTCTTAATCTTATATCTGATATAAATTGGAATCTCAGCTGGTTAAGGATCTGGTTTGCAGAGCACAAACTGATAATTAGTTCTAAAACTAAGGTAATGTTTTTGAGTTTGTCTGGCCAAAAGATTGTTGATGCTGATCTCTTTTTCCATGCTAATGAGTGTCAAAAGTTTAAACTTTTTAACTGTACCTGTAGTCCCATGGATACTTCTACAAAATTTTACTGATTCCACGAGCTGTAGTGATAAATGTTTTAAATTAGAAATAGTAAATGAATTCAAGTAGTTGGGATTGATTATTGATTCTAGAATGAGTTTTTATAACCACACAGAAAATCTTAGACAGTATTTTCGGTGCGTTCTTAGAAATTTCTTCTTTTTGCGTAAAGTTTGCTCTTCTAAACTGCTCCTTAAGATTTTTCATGGCATTTTTCATTCCAAACTAGAATATCTATGGAATTTCATGTTGGGGAGGTTCCTATTATAACAAAATACAGCATCTTTTAATTTTACTAAAAAGTGTTCTGAAAAAAATATGTGGTAAGGCTCATTTGTACTCTAGTTTTCCACTATTTATGGATTTGAAAATTTTTTCAGTGCTACATTCGACATAATGTATTGCTATAAAGTTCTAAAAATTTTGTTTAAAAGATCAGGTAATTTTAATTTTAGATTAATTGATAATTATAGTTAGGTAACGTGGTAATTTTTTGAACCAAGTCTCTATACCGGTGTTTCGAACAACCGCATTTCAAATTTTTTGTAAATGGTTATACCTGATGTTTTCATGAAATGTTTAACTTTAATTCAAATTAATTTTTGTATGCGTTATGTAATTTAATGATATTTTAGCTCTCTTTTTTAATATTTCTTTTTTAAGGTCCACCCCACCCATTTAAAATAATACATCTTAAATAATTCTACTAAAAGTAACAATAACTCTATTTTTTATAAAAATACTTTTGTCACTTATTTCCTGCTTTCTATAAATAATGTACTTATTTGGATTTAAAAAAAAAAAAATGTTTAATCAAACAAATCAATCAAATCTATACTTCCGCATCTGCCCATAAAATAGGACCAGGATGGCTTTTGTCTAGAAAGGACACTTTAGTTGCTTGAGATAGGACTTTCTTACTCAATTGCTTCTTAGCCCAAAAAGGCACTGCTATCGTTTCCTGAGTGAGGAAGACATGAGTCAATTGATGAGCCCAAGTAAGATCGCGAGCACGAAAAGCCAATTTTTGTAGACTGAAGGCCAGGAAAGCTATTTTGAATCATTAATTAAAATGTTCCAATTTTAATAGTCCTAACTCCTAAGTCTTCTTCTTGACTGATTTATTTTAGTAGTATATAGTTTGTACTTTCCAAAAAAAAAAACCTTCATATGTCAATTTTAACCCCCTTCAGTCCAAAACTTTGGTGCGTGATAGCTTTTTTTGATAACAGCATATTCTTGGTCTTGTCATCGTTGGCCGTTGAACTCATCTTCTTCGCTTTCTTCCCAATTATCACGTAAGTGCCACTGACAAAACGCCCTTCTTCTTTTTATTTCTCCGATTCTTCCAAGAATGTTTCTTTCGTTCACCTTATTAAAGATTGCACCTCTAATGTTTATGCAAAAGTCTTGCACTATCATTAGAAGAACGATATTAGATGTGTTTGATGAGAGTGAATCGGCTCGTCCAAAATTATTTCGTTTTATCGACCAATATTTGCGTCTTAAAGGGGACGGCAGCATCTAACAGGTGAGCGCAATTGTGCCGAGGTCACTTGAGTTTTAAATTAAACAAAATATTTTTTGACTCCAAAGGTTTCAGTGGAATCTTTGTCGACTTTGATGAAAGAATGGCGAGAGCTTGGCAGGGATTGAAATATTTGAATACGTTCTTTAAACCTCACCTCTATAGATGTTATCCTACGCGGTCTTTAAATCGATGAAAAGGAGTTGGTTTGAAGTTCCTGAATTTTTCAAAATCTATTTCTTAATAGCGGACTTTTCAAACTTTAAGGCCACATTAATATCAACCTCTTAGCTAGTAAGCGAACAGTTTCAAGGTCTGACAAAATATGGCAGAAAACATATTGTTGATATTGTCAAGGAGACTAATGCCTCCATAGTTGGAACAGTTAATATAGTCTTCTTTCTTGACGATGTTGCATGCAATGTTGAGATTTTATTCTGCATCTTGCAGGTTTATTATTAGTTATAACTTGAGCCTAGTTACATTGATAGGTTCTTTTTACCGTTTCGCAAAATTTCCAAAATTCATTGCTGGTAAACCATCATTCAATTTCTGCGATCGCGCGCTTCTCTTCCTCCTTTCGTTTCTTTCTGAGAACTCGATGTTCATCCCTTCTCTTCCGTTCGTAGATCATCTGATTAGTTCTGGTCACATTAGAACTGGCACCTCTGATAGAAACGTAACATTTTGTCAAGAATTAATTCGCCAATCCCTACTTCACAACTCGTTCTTCTCATCTTGCAATTTTTATTTTGTGAATTTTCATTTTGTTTTTTCTAAGTCGGCAAATTTTCATTTCGTCAAACTACCTTCGCACTTTTTGTTTCGCTTTTTTTTTCAAACCACTGTCTGTTGCTTTTCTAAAATATATTTAGCCAATCGTTGTTAACCATTATTTATTAAAATGTAATATATCGCAAGCCAAAACAATTTGAAATTGAAATAACGAAAACCGAAGTAGAGATATGCAAAAATTAAAATTGCCAAATTGATAGGAATTCTGAAGATAGCCATTTATCGTCGAATTTCGTTGTGTCCAGTCTTAGTGTACGATATCGTGGAACATGTTGTCAAATTGGTTAGCGAAGTTGAATGTGGTTAGCACTTATAAGTTTGCATATAATTATTCTAATAACTGATAAGTTTAAAAAGCTGGATGGAAACTATTGATAAGGTGCGCACCTGAAGCAACTCACAATAGGGATAAGAGGATATACTTGTTGACCGAAGACAAAACTGAACCCCAATCCTGATGATGATGATTCGCTTAGCCGAATTTTTAAAACAATTGATACTTAACACAAAGTAATGGTGCGCCACTTTAAGGTCTTCCTGTTTTCCTTGAATTTAGTACGTTTAATTTCATTCGACAAAAATGCTTTACTTAAAAAGTACCTACGTTAGTTCAATATTTCATACCTCATTCGCAGTATTTCAATAGTACATAAGTCACATTTTGAACATTAAGCTGGTATGTGTAAATCGTCAAAATTATTAAAGCTCGGACCATTTGGTCCACCACAGCACAAAAGTCGTTTTAAAAATACTTTAAATAATAAATATATAGTTTTTCCTTGCGTTGTGGTTTCCTTCGGCAGAAAGAGTTGTTGTATACTTAATGCATTTCACATTAACGTGCGTCAGAGGCATTCTTGGATAGCGCTGAAATATTAAAAAAAAAAGACCAAACCCTCTGTAAGCTTTAAAGGTTGTTAAAATTCCCAGAAGTGACGCGGTTAACGCATATGTTATTCTGGAACTCAAAATACACTTACAAGAGCACCAACGACTGATATGTGTAGTAATGATAATGAATTAAATCGTAGTCTACTGAATTATCATATCTGCATATCCTGTTCGAAACCCTGTGTGTGTCCCTGTCCATATGATACACCATAGTAAACCACTCTCGAACATCTCGGAACAGTCGGCACATCAGCTCAGCAGATATACCTACTTCCACCACATGCATTTATGTAAATTCGAAAAGGAAATGGGTAATCAAGCGGGAATTTCGCGTGATATGGAAATTTTATTCAATCATCACAATAATTTCTGGGGATATCTCAGTCGAAGCACTTATTCCGTCTGTTGTTACAACTGCCGAAACGATGCGGTGCTGAGTATGAGTTGAATTAAGTCCGTTTTTGGAGGAGTTAACCCGGATATTTCCACAAGCACAAAGTTCTTAATGGTACTTTAGTCGAATTCAATCAGGAGCGAATACAAATTGAGTTGTTGAATTGAGATTAAATCAATATCGAGCTTCGAGATGAAATTATATTCCTACATACATATGCAAGGGATACAGATGGAAGAAGGATTCACTTCTCGTAGAAGAAGGAGGTATTTATAACATGTTTGTGGGAACTACTGATCCGGAAACAAGGGCAGTTTGTATTCAATGGTCATACAGTTCACAGCAGCAATTGAATAGAAGAGATGTGTTCTGTGCATATTGAGAGAAGATTTCTAAATGGGTTTTCAGATTGGTGAGCAGGACCGGATTATGAGGAATTTACGCCGAAAGCATTTCAGATGAGGTCCACCATTATATAAAAAAAGGTTTAGATCCTGCTATTTTTTGCTCATGTGAGAGCGGTGTTTTGTCTAGCCCACTGGAGTCTAACAAATTTCATGTTCCTCATTATATCTGCTACAATGTAGTCACCCTTCCTCAAACTTTCATTTATGAGGTGCCACTAATTCCATCACATACGAACTTCTTTCGAATATGACTAAGAGGCCAAACCTTCTTAACTCATACATTGTGCTATGAAGTGTTGTGGGTGTTGACGATAATCAACTTGGTCTGTTGCAAATTGTCATTATTTGGATAAGTTCCTTTCCATTTTAGCAGGTACTATCTTCTCTTTCCCACAAGCAGAAGAAAACGTCTTCAACACAGAATAATGTGGCGAAAACGGAAGAGGAGTGTTTTGACAGAACACTCCACTCTATATAACTTAACACATTAAATAATATGGTTCTACGATGAAAAAGCTTCCGTAGTATATTAGTTAGCGAGTTGAATTATCACGCTGGGAAGGAGGGTCCGGGATCGATTGCCAGCCGCATTCATCTTGATAAACAATACAAAAATTAAGATTCCCTCCATTTTGGTCGACAACACACAGAATTCGTTGAGAGCCATAATTCACTAATCCTTGCTTTTCTCCTAGCTATATTACAAATTTAAAAATGTTTGTTCTACGCATATCAAATTAATTGGAGCGATACAGACACTCCACAAGGGATAATTTTGGATAAAGCTTAAGACTCGCAATGGCCTAGCTTAGAAGCTATGGTTTTGGTTTTATGATTTAAAAGCATCGCAAGAATTCTCAGGGATTTTTGATTGTGCAGTCTTCCGTTATGTTTTATTTGATTGCTACGAGTATTATTACCTGAGATTGTTGAAAGTTGGCTTTACGCTCCACTATACTCTGATTATTTCACTAAGGGTATTTTTCTTAGTCTGCGATTTGATTTTATTTTATAGAAGACAAGTTTTTGTAAGGGCAGACGTACATAGCGTAACTTAGGGGTCCAATTTTCACACACTAATTGCAGTAAATCGGGGCACTATTTCGACAAAATGTTGGTTCCCAAGTAATCAATTGCTTCTGGTTTACCGGCATAGACGTGCGACTTTACATATTACTTAGTTTTGTTAACCTTGCCACCAATTTCGCCACACATTGAAGCGGCACCTACTTTATCTACATATAATTTAATTAATTTAACTGAAGTCTATCCCTGTGCACTATCTGAAGGATACCTATCTTTTTTTTCTTTTCAACTACAAAAACGAGAAAGTTAGAGATTATTGCGATTTTGAAAATTACAGCGTCAGCGTGCTTATTCAGTTTCAAAAATATCGATTCCATTAAAATTTTCTGTTAATAATGCCATTTTTCCTTGCGACTTATAGGTACTACAATGCAAGTTATGCATTCGTAAAAAAAATCGAACTCGAGATTTTGATCAAAGTGGACATTACGATGATAGCGAAGAGCAAAAACGTGAATCTCGCAATTCTAGGGTACCCCCCAAGTACCATTTTTTTGTTTTTGATTTTCTCAAAAACATTACGACCGATTTTGATAATTTTTTTTTTGCTAAAGCTCCCCAAGAACTTGAATAGAATTCTGTATTCAAATTTTCAAAAAAAATTTTTTGGATTTTTAAAAAAACTTCAACATTTTTTTTTTTTGAAAATTCTATATTTCGAAAACCTCATGCTAGATTCTTTTAAACTTGATAAATAACCTAGACATAAAGGTACCCACCATACAAATGTTAAAAAATGGTTTTCAAAAATCGTATTTTTCTCGAAAACGGATCTTTAATTTAATAAAAAAAATTTGAAATTAAGATATTACAGCTTGTACCTACGATAGAACCATTTTTTTAAATTTTGAATTACTCATTATCGACAAAACGGATTTTAATGAAATTTTTTGTAAGGATGCTTTTAAAAAGTTTTAAAACCATTGCATTTCAAAACTTGAAAAAACAAAGTTTTTGAATTTTGAAAAAAAAAAAATCAATTTTTTTGGAAAATTTGATGTTTCAAAAACGGTTCAATATTATTTTTTGGAAATTTAATTTTCATTCGTACAGCAATAAAAAATTAAAGTTGGCATACCAATTTTTTTCAAAGCTTTTGAAAATTTTTTATATAAAAGTTTTCTTTTTAAGAAGCCACTAAAACGCCTTATAATTTTTGTCCTTGCATAAATTCATATTTGCATAGCATTCTGTTTTTATCTCTTACTACTAAAAGAATTAAAAAAAATAATTTTATCCTTATGGAAATTTTTCTCTAACAACATTAGTTTTTAAAATTCCTAGTCTATTACATAGGAGCAAGTCCGTCTTTATTTTCGAGTAATCTATATAATAAAACTCCTATTAATAAAATTGTTCACTATCAGCTTCTTAACACATAAGTTTACTGCAACATGCATAGGGACCTTCTCTATTGGAAAACTTTTCTTATTTATAAATAAATTTTTGTTCACTAGTCTTTTCAGCCTTCGTCACTGGAAGTACGAAAATATGGTGAAATATCTTTAGTGCTCGGAGGGTGAGCCATCATAAATTATGTCACAGATTTAAGAAATTGCGTCGAATGCCAATTCAGTTTTGATATTTGTGAAGTGAAGAAAATAGAAATTATGTGAATAATCAACGGAATGCTATACTCCTGAAATGGGAAATAATCGTCACGATGTCTCAGTTTTTCAAACCTTGTTTACTTACCTGTATAAACAGAACTACGTATTAAAAATTTCATTCACAATAAATGAAAACTAGTAAAATAAGTATAATGTGATGGTAGCTATATTTTTTGTTTTATTTTTATTGAAAAAAAAGTTTTATCTAAATAATTGATATTCTCATAAAAATGAAACAAACGTAAAACAAGTTCCAGTTTAGTCTAATTTATCATCGTTAACGATTCCGGAGACGGTACAATCATGAACTGTACGCAATCTACCTTGAAGCAGATATCGTGACAAAAATTAAGCTCGGTAGACTCCGGTGGGCAGGGCACCTAGCTCGCATGAGCGAAGAGGAACCTGCTCGGAAAGTTCTTTGTGGTACATTCTATGGTAGACGACAGCGTGGTAGACCATGCTTGCGCTGGAGAGATGGCGTAGACCAGGACGCCCGAAGCCTTGGGGTGCGCAACTGGATGGCGTCGGCTAGAGACCGGGATAGGTGGAGAGACTTGTTGAAGGAGGCCAGGACCGGAACCCGGTTGTCGAGCCGATGATGATGATGATCATCGTTAACAAACAAAAGCCTTCTAGTTCCTATAATTTAAGGATACTGAGAATCGATACAATTTAAGAATCTATTCTTTATATATATATTTGTAGAAAAAGTGTTTTAGTAAAATATTGTTAATAGTTTTATTTTATTCTTCGGAATTATTTTTTTTTTACAGCTTCGATGTACTTGATGATATTCTGAAAATAAAAGAGAATGTTTTTGTATTATAAGAAGGAGATTTCTTAAATTTTTAAATTTTAAAATTATCTGATAGAATTGAACAGAATCCCGAAAACCAAAACCCAGAAATCCCTCCAAAAATTCAAAGTCCCAAAAGCTCAAGCTCCCGTTCATAAAAATGTAATGTATTCAAAATCAAAAAAAAACTTAAAAATATTTAATAGAAACTAAATAAATATTAAGCAAATTAGTTACAGTTGCGTAAAATTTTAAAGAATTAAATTTAAACTAAGATACATATTTAAACTAACTTTAACACCACCAAAACGATCATTTAACTTTTAAATATTCACTTATCGTTATATACCTTGGCAATATTCATTTCATAAATGGCTTAAGATGTGTTATTTATATTTTGAGCTTAAGTAAAATAGATTGTAATATTTAAAACAGGAAAAAAATCCATTCAAACAGTTCAAAAATCTTAAATTCTATAATGTTGCGGCAGTTTACAATCAAATTTGTACCAACAAATATAGCGCGAAAATGTTTTCAACATATAAGAGTTTTTCATTTTTTTTAAACTTTGCACCTAGAAGTTAGCACTATCTACGAGTTTTTTTTTTATATTTTAACTAAAAATGACTAAACCTACCCTTCTACAAAATTGTTAAAAAAATACTTAACCAATTGTTAGAAAATCTTATTTTTCACGAGTTTTGCTAAGAAAAGTGTCTGTATCTTAAAATTTTTACGGTTAATGATCCATAAAAGAATTTATTATTAAGATTGTATTAACAGTACCTACCATTGAACTTATTCCTGATCTTGTGTCTATCGAACTACCCAACAAAAACTTCTAAAAGGTCTAAAAAATATTCATATCAAAATATTACCATTGATTAACTATTTTCACTTGCGACTTTTAGGTACTATAAGGCAAGTTAGGCATTCGTAAAATAAATCGAAATCGAGATTTTGATCAAAGTTGACATTACGATGATAGCGAAGACGAAAAAAGTGGGTCTCGAAATTCCGTCTGTTTGTCTGTCCGTTCGACTAGAGCCTAAACGTTAAACTTGGTAGACATCGTTTTTAAGTTCTTACCCCCACACGTTTTATTCTTTTTCTTTTCTTATACCAAAAATGAAGGTACCTGCCATTTGTTTTTTTTTTTTAATTTTATAAATATTTTGTTTTATCTAAAACTGTCTCATAGATTTAAAAACAAAAATCAAACAATTTCATTTAGTTAAAGCCAAGTAACAATTGGAACGAAATTTCCAAAAAATGCTTATTAATTGTACTCACACTGGAACCATTTTTTTATTTTTGATTTTATCAAAAACGGTACAACCGATTTTGTTGATTTTTTTCATTCTAAGGCTGTCTAACAGTTTGAATGTTATTGTGTATTCAAGATTTAAAAAAAAAATAATTTTTTTTTCAAAACTTAATTATTCGAAAACCGCATGCTTGACTTGATAAATAAAAGTTTACTAATATAATCTACAAGTTGTAAGAACAAAAAATTTTATTTTACGCTCAAAATGACGGTACACACCATTTAAATGTTAAAAAATGGTTTTTGATTTTTTTTCTTTCAATTAATTTTTACGATCTATAATTAAACGAAAAAATTGAGACTAAGATATTACTGACGATACCATAGAACCATTTCTTCTTATTTTAAATTTCTCATTATCGGCATAACGGAATTTAATAATTTTTTTTTATAGAGAAGCTTCTAAAAAGTTTTAAGAAAAATTGCGTTTCAAAACTTAAAAAAAAAAATATTTTTTGAATAATATAGTCAGTATTATCTTGATTTAATTTTTTTTTATTAAATTATAGATCGTAAAAATTTATCAAAAGAAAAAAAATTTTAGAAAAATTCTTGGAACCGTTTTCGAGAAAAATACGATTTTCGAAAACCATTTTTTAACATTTGCTTGGAAGGCATCGTTTGTTTTAGGTAAAACAATTCTTTTTCTCAAATCTTGTAGATTATGTTAAGAAACTTTTATTTATTAAGTTTGAAAAAAATCGAGCACGGGGTTTTCGAAATATTGAGTTTACAAAACAAAAATTTGATTTTTTTTTAAATCCAAAAAATAAAAAAAATTAATACGTAATACTATTCAAACTTTGTAGAAGCTTTAGATTAAAAAACTGATTTAAATCGGTTTACCGTTTTCGAGAAAATCAAAAAAAAAAAAAAAAAAAAAAGGTTTCAGGGGGCTACCAAAAATAACCATTTTTTTCAACCATTTTCTAGCCTTAATTAAGTGAAATTTTTGATTTTTTTAAATCTGTTGGACAGTTTTTGAGAAAAAAAAATATTTATAAAATTTCGAAAAAAATCGTACGGCAGGTACCGTTATTTTTGGTCTTAAAAAAAAAGAAAAAATGTGTGGGAGGAAAAATTTAAAAATGATATCTACCAAGTTTAAAAAAAATCGGCCGAACCGTTTAGGCTGTACTCGAAAAGACGGACAGATAGAATTATGAGACCTACTTTTTTGGTCTTCGCTATCATCGTAATGTAAACTTCGATCAAAATATCGAGTTCGATTTGTTTATGAATCCAAAACTTGCCCTATAGTAACTATAAGTCGCAAGTAAAAATCAGTTTTGTATAACTTTTAAAGGCTTGAGATTGTGGAAAAGTATAGTAACATTCAAGCATATACTTTATTAATGTGGGATCATGTGTCACATCTCGCGTCTACCAGTTTCGAAAAATTAAAAAAAAAATATGATTTTACATAATCTAATTTGGACAAATAAATACCTACATTTTTAATGAATAAATTTTGGGCACGTGCAAATAAGGGCCTAGTGATGAGCGTAAAAAGAAAAACAATCATTTCTTGGTAATTCTTGTAGCGAGAAACCTTACAATTTTTCGCTGCGTGCAAACGGGTAAGATGTGACGTACTTTTTATGACAAGAGATGGGATTATCTTGCTGGCAAATAATTGGAAGTACCCCTGTACCCGTTTTTTTCGTTGGGATTGGCTTAGGTAAAACAATTCTTTTTCTCAAATCTTGTATATTATGTTAAGAAACTTTTATTTATTAAGTTTGAAAAAAATCGAGCATGGGCTTTTCGAAATATTGAGTTTACAAAACAAAAATTTGATTGTCCGATGATCGAGGAAGGTATATTAATTTATTATTTATTGTTTACTATGACATTTACATTTTAAGATAAAATATCTTATAAGTTAATGCAATATTACATTAGGTGGGATTACAAATGTTATATAATTTTGTGACTAATAAAGAAATTTGAACTAGAATTTTTAGAAACAAGAAATTTTAAAAGAAAAGAAGAAAAGAAGATAATTTTACTGTAAATGTATAGTTAAAAGAAATTAAATTTATAGTAATATAATAATCAACTATGATCACTGGCCAAATATAACAGAAGATTGACTTTAAAATGACTTGCGCTCCTAGATCGCCTTATCTCAATTGGAAGGGAGTTCCAGTAGCGAGAGGCCTGAACAAAAAATTGACGCTCTGAGGTCAAGCAAGAGAATCTGGGTTGTATGAGTACACATGATCTTTGAGATGTTGGAAATACTAGTTTTTCATAAAGATATTCTGGCTCTCGAGATTCTATAAATACAACGAAGGGCATAAAATTTTAGTAAATTATCGAATGAACATCCAAAAATCGATTTGGATAAAGAAGAGATGTGATCCCGTCTATTGAGGTTATAAACATACCGAGTAACATTGTTAAAGGCCACGTTTAATTTTCTTTCTGCTTGAACTACTGACATTGCAAAAGATTTCACAACAGTACAACAATATTGGTAAAATAAGAGTTTTCGCGATTATAAGCTTTGTTGATGTTGGTAAAAAAGATTGTGAAGCCCAAAGAATACGAAGCGTTCCATACACCTTACCAACCGCTATGTTAATATGATCATCCCAGGTCAGCAGACGATTGAAAATTATACCGAGATTTCTCACGGTATTTACGTATTCAATTTCTGAATTACCAAGTTTTACACGAGGTATTGTGGTTAGGTCAATGAGTTCGCGGTATATAACAATGGCCTGAGATTTTTCGGGATTTAGGCACAGATGATTTTCGATAGCCCAGTCAAGGATGCTAAGAAGATCTTCGTTTATCAAAGCAATACTGTTATGTGTCGAATTTGGACTTGAACTGATGAACAGTTGTACGTCATCAGCATACATGTGTACTGAACAATGTCTTCTTTTGTTCCCTGTTTTTCATAATTTTTTCAAGATAAGTTTACTATTTAAACTTCTATAAAATGCCAAAAAATTGTGCGCTTTGTGGCTTAAGATTGCATCGCGATGGTTTTATTCATTGTGAAGGTTTTTGTGGTCTGAGTTTTCATAAAAAATGCGCAGAAGTTCGTGAAGAATCTGACATAGCACTTCAATCAGATCGCAACCTCGCGTGGCGATGTAATAGCTGCATTTGTGTTAGTAGCTCTATCCTATCGCTTATCGTTAAACTTAAAAATGATGTTGCTGATATAAAGTCGAAGCTTGATAATAGTGACTTTTTAAGAACTGAACCAAAAACTAGAAACAAAAATAAAACAAATCAAAAAGTGTCATTCATTGAGGGTACAAAAAACACTCATGACTCGACATTAATTGCAAAATCCACATCAAAATCTGCACCGTCATCGTCATCATCATCATCGTCTTCGTCATCATCGTCATCATCATCTTCAGCATCGTCATCATCTGAGTTTCAAATAATACCAATAACAGTTCCAACAAGTTGCCCCCCCAGCGTTCCATCTGTTCTATCACCTAACGTAGCTACTGAAGGTGCTCCTTCAACGGATGATTTGTCATCAATCGCAACACCTGAAAACAACAACACTTCTGAGTCGTCATCAAATTCAATTGTTGTTTTATCTGCCGCAACACTTGAAGAAACACCTTCATTTCAATCGTCATCATATGTTCAACCGATCATTGAAAATGCAATTGACTTGTGCCCAAGGAAGGCGCAGCAGGACAAAAGCCAACCAAGTCAGCGCACTTCTAAATTGATTGGTAACTGGACTGCAACTGAAGGCACAGCTGATTTCTCATTCTCATCAGTTCTTAAGCTAAAATTTCTTCATCTGTCTCGTGTCAGTACGAATGTCACCGAGAAGAACATTACTTCTTTTGTAGCACATAGACTTGAACTTCCGGAAAGTGTGCTTCTTTGCAAGAGATTAGTTAAAAGTAATGTCGATGTTTCAACTCTGCATTTCACTAACTTCAAACTTGGAATTCCAGAGTTTGCATTTGAGAAAGCATTTAATCCTTCTATTTGGCCATTGGGTGTGCAGATTAAGAACTTTATCCAACGTCCAAAATCAAAAAACGGGAGTGGTGCGAACCAAATTTCAACAACATAACATGTGCTTCATCGTCTTCCCTTAATCCGTCACAGCTTAGAATTTATTATCAAAATGCTGGTGGCTTGCGAACAAAAACAAATGAGTTTTTCATCACTTCAATTGCACACGATTATGACGTAATAATATTAACAGAGACCTGGCTGCACCATGGAATCTATTCTTCCGAGCTATTTGATTCTTCATATGTTGTCTATCGAGTGGATCGTTCTCTAGACATTGGTATGGATAGAGGCGGGGGAGTATTAATTGCAGTTCATACTTCACTTAATAGTAAACAATTAAATTTTCAAACAAATTCTATTTATTTTGATCAACTATGCGTTCTTGTTAGTTCAGAGCATTTAGCACATAATGTAAACAGAGCTGAATATTGTTTTATTGTTAATTATATTAGACCAAAGAGTAGCTTAGAATTATATGTTCAACTTGTTTCAAATATTAGTTGTTTATTGAATAGCTTATCTTCTAATCAATATCCATGTATCTTCGGTGACTTTAATCTTGGTGACATTGATTGGCGTTATCTAGAAGATGAGCAAATCCTTGTCCCTTTTAATGTTTCTAGGGATGTGGAAGTTGAATTAGTTGATAACTTTTCCTCGTTAGGATTAATCCAAATTAATCATGTAAAAAATACTTTAAATAGGTTTCTCGATCTTGTATTTATAATTAAGGATCTTAAATTTATGGTCTCTGAATCAGACTTTCCTTTAGTAAGAAATCAAATTCATCACAAAGCAATTATGGTTGTATTTGAACTTTATAATTTTCAACCTGTTATTACAAATAACTGTTTTATATTTAATTATAAGAAGGCTGACTTCATTTCGCTAAATAATTATTTTAATACCATAAATTGGGAGCAACTATTTGCAGATAAATCTTTAAATCAGATGTATACCATCTTTAAAACACTTTTGTTTGAGGGTGTTCAGAAGTTCGTTCCGGTAGTTCGAAAGGGATCGTCTTTTAAATCTCCCTGGTTCAATAAAAGACTTAAGAATTTAGAAAATGTAAAAAACAAGGCTTTAAAGAGATGTAAGGTAACAGGCAAATCTGAAGATAGAATTCGTTTTATGCAACTGCGACGGGAATTTGATTTTTTGAGTAAATTTCTATATTCACAATATATAAGTTCAGTTGAAAGGGATATCAAATGCAACTCGAAATCTTTTTGGGTTTTTTTAAATTCAAAACGCAAAAGTTCTGCGTTTCCTAGCTCTATGGAGCTTGATGGAGAGACCTCCTATAGTACTGAAGCTACATGCAATCTTTTTGCTAAGTTTTTTCAAGCGAATTATAATATAGACATTATACCTAATAGTGAAAACCTGTATAATGATATTAGTTCTCAAGTTGATTTTAATGTGTTTTCTCTGTCTGATCAAGAGGTATTTAACGGCTTAGCTTCTCTTGATGTTAATATAAAAGCTGGAGTAGATTTGATTCCTCCTCTTTTGATATCGGAATGTGCTGTTTCGCTTTGTAAAGTACTAACAATTATTTTCAATAAATCGCTCCATTCTGGGGTTTTTCTAGATGAGTGGAAAATATCATCCATCAGCCCTATTTATAAAAGTGGTCTCAAGCACTTAATTAAGAACTATAGACCAGTCTCAAAACTTTCCGCGATTCCAAAACTTTTTGAAAAGTTGGTGTTCAATAGACTTAGTTTCACGGTGAAAGACATAATATCTTCGAGACAGCATGGATTTTGTAGTGGTCGCTCCACTACTACGAATTTGTGTCTGTTTACAAGTTTTTGTTTATCTTCTTTGGAAAAAAGAATGCAGGTCGATGTTTTGTACACGGATTTTGTGAAAGCGTTCGATAGAGTCCATCATAGACTTCTATTAAGAAAGTTGGAGAGGATGGGATTCAGATTCGATTTTCTTAAATGGTTAGAATCTTATTTGTCAAATCGAAAACAGATTGTTAAAATCGAAGGCAATCAATCCTTTTTTATTGAAGTCTTATCGGGACTGCCTCAGGGAAGTCATTTGGGACCCCTCCTTTTCAATCTTTTCGTCAATGATATTCCGGATTGTCTGAAATTTTCTAATTGTTTGATGTTCGCAGATGATTTGAAACTATATTCCCAAATTTCTTCAGTTGAAAATTGTGTTAACTTTCAAAAAGATATTGATGCGTTTTTCAATTGGTGTAAATATAATCATCTCGAGCTAAATATCTCTAAATGTAATATATTTAGAGCTTCTCGTACAACACCTAAAGTGCTGTTAAGTTACAGTCTCGGCAATGAAAGTCTTTCAACCGTGAGTGTAATAAAGGACCTTGGTGTTATTTTTGACACTAAGTTTTCTTTTTCTGAACACATACATTTTATTATTTCAAAAGCGAATTCGTTGCTAGGTTTTTTAAAACGCAACACGGGGGTATTTAAAGATAGTTATACTCTGAAAACGATTTACATATCTTTAATATTACCCATACTGGAATACTGTAGTGTTATTTGGTCTCCTTTTTATCAAAATTCCTCAGAGAGGATCGAAAATATTCAAAGAAGATTCACGCGCTTTGCTTTAAGGAATTTCAGGTGGTCAGATGGTTTGCCCAATTATGGTTCTAGGTGCGCATTGATAGATTTAAAATCTTTAAAAAGCCGTAGAGAAACCCTTGGGGTTCTTTTTATCAAGGACATACTCAATGGTAAAATAAAATCTTCGGACTTACTAGCTCTTATGTCTTTTTATGTTCCTGAGAGATATCTAAGAAATAGGGAAGTTCTCTTTTTGATTCCTAGTCACAGGACGAACTATGGACTTAATGAACCCATAACTCGTAATTTATCTCTTTTTAATTTAATTCATAGTGAAGTCGACCTTCAAATGAATAGGCATATGTTTAAGAGTATTGCTTTAAACTTTTTTAATGATGTATAATGATAAATTATAATTTAATTGTAGTCAACAGATTATGTATCCATTGATGAATAAATGAATAAATAAATAAATAAATAACTTCTACTAAATCATTTATGTAAATGGTAAACAGGATTGGGCCGAGTAAAAATCCCTGTGGGACTCCACTGGTAGTCTGCAAAAAACTGGATTTTAAATTCCCAATTACAACTGATTGTTGTCTGCCGGTTAGATACGAATGAATTAATTTCACCGATTTACACGAAAACTTGAAATTATTTATTAGTTTATTACACATCATCGAGTGATTTACGGTATCAAATGCCTTTGAAAAATCGAGAAGAGTCAAGAAGGTTAATTCTTTCCTATCCAGATTTGTTCTTATTTCTTCAATAACGTACAATAAAGAATAATAATAATGAATAATGATAATTTGCGATACTAAGAAAAAAAGATTGAGAATTGGAGCTAAGGTGTTTCAGCGAGGACCAACTTATACTGACAAAATCTATCCGTGGTGGCAAATTTAAATTATTCACCACAGTACAGCTGGTCATTCTTGACATCTAAGCGCCAATTTTTTGTTAATTCCTTCTATTTTTAGTCGTTTTTCTTTTTACGCTCAGGGCATGGAACTGTACTGTCAAAAAAAGATCTGTTTGTATATCTTTTTTCAATCACAGCTTGCTCGGAACGCTTTCCATGAGTTTAGAAGAAAATTACAGAGCAAGTGAAGTAAAAAGCTGATGGCATCTAACTTCTGTTTTTTTTCTTGTGGTATGACAGAGACAGAGGTAAATAAAATAGGTGATCGACGCCTTTGACAGTTTAGTTCTTCAGTGAACAAAAAATAATCGTAAATTATCTTCGCAATGAGGTAAACGACGACTACTGTGGTAAACACATTGATATCAATTGAACAGTACTTTGGACCTGGTAACTGTCTCTTCTCTCTATCTTTGCTTTGGAGATTAAAATAGTGATCGAGTTTCGATCTTTTCTTCTGGGAGCTCTACTCCTATAGCAAAGTTGGTTAACTGAAACACAAACATTTTTCACGAAGATCTTTTTGTTTTTTTTTTTTTGTTTAAATTTGCATTCTTTTTACTTCACTTAACTTAAGCCCGTTTACATATCGTAAAATAAGGTTAATTGACCAATAATACGTGCGACAAAATTAAGCCCAAAGGTTTGCTAACTTTAAAGTAGTTTACCAATTCCTTCTTAGTCTTTAACATTTTCTAACTAGTGTCTGAAAACAACTTAAAAAAAAAAAACAATTCGATCAAAATAATAACACAGTCTTTTTTTGACATTTTTGGTAAATGTCAAAGAGTCCGTATAAAGTTAGCAAGTATTCAGTGATTTCAACTTTAATAAATGGAAACAGTTCCGCATAGCATAATTCATTAAAATATGATGACAGTGCACTCATGTACCCCTTTAAGTTTTGTTCTTCCTACAGCTGAACAAGTTCTTCTTAGCTGGAAACCTTCTTTTGACAAGTCAATCAACTTCCATTGCACATTTATTAATGTGGTTTCTCATCCGGCTTCAGTTTTTCTTGATATTTCCTGAATATTTAAGTTCCGGTTGATACACGGAATTACATTATCCAGATGCAGGTTAACTGAACATCTTTCCTAGTTCCCCGAAGTAAGTTTAAAAGAAAATTTCTTTTCAAAAAGAAAAATGCCCCCTCGCATCAACTGAGTGCTGTTCACGGTCGTAAATTTTCGCTCCGGAAAAATGCAATCTTCTATTTGAAGGTTCAATTTCATCAAAAGGAGTCTTTGGATACAAATAGAACCACTTTCATCTATCTAACAATAATTGGTAGCTCTAATGGTATACCTAATAAAGGAGAAAATTTTAACTTTGGTATACTCAAATTTTATATTTTTATTCTAAATTTTTTGGAAAAAATAGAAACACACAAAAAAACAAAAAAAAAAAAAAACAAAAAAGTTAATTACAAATATTAAAATTCAACAGGCACTTATAACTACTCAATTTTAAGTGAAATCTTATTTTTCATTTTAACGTAAAAACTATCAGTTGAATTTTTAATAAATTAAACTAAATTTCAAAATGCTAACATTAGCAATAATCTTGGTATAAACTCATTCCAAAACAAATTCTTCTCATGAAATCGATGAAGATACCTACCTAAAATGTTTTCATTTTCACATCACACTGTTTTCGTCCACAAAAAATTGAAACAAAATTTTCGAATGTGTTGTTTTTCCTTCGAATTCTTTAAATGTTGTTTTCTTCTGTTTTTCATTAAAAAAAAATTAAAATTATATAGAAATCTTCACGCACAAAATTACCGTTTTAAACTTATTGCCCGATTAGAGCGTAACGTCGACTGCTTTAGCCTAGATAGTGCCATAATTCCAATCACCTTTTTCGAGAATTACTGTCAATTCCAAGAGGGAAAAAAGCTTTTTTCCCAAGGAAAGAAAATAAACTCCATCAAATGAAGGCGCATATTCTGGAATTCTAGAAAATTTCCAGGACTTGGTGGTAATAGTTCGAATGGTTGTGCTTTTCTTTACAAATCAAAATGTCCTAATTACAATATGGTTGTCGTTGTCCTGGAAAGTTTTTGAATGTTGCACGTGTTGCATTTGTGCTTTTTCATATAAAAATGGATGGAAAATGAAAAATATCCCAGTATTTTCGTCTTTGGAAAAATGTCCTTTTTTCGCTCACTCGCTCTTGTAGTGGGTTTCGTTAAGTCCTTATTGGAATGAATTTAATCCCCTCATTGGAATTTTTCCATTTATCCTTAAAATAAAACAAAAAAAACATCAAAAATTACTTCTTTTCGTCATTTTCAGGTGGAAAATTGGAAAATAATTGAACAACGGTGCACAGACATTCACACACAACTTAAATTAACAAAACCTACTCACTTCTATGCTACTCCATGTGCGGGGTAACAGAAACTTGTTGGCAGGTCAACAATTTTTCTATCCATTTGTTTTAATTGCAATAATGGAATGAGAGTGGTAAAATCGTAATTTTATTTTAATGTCAAACCATTTTAGTATTTGTATTTACGAGCAATGGAATACAAGCTAATGCACCGCAGCAACAGGGAGTTAGGAGGGCTTAGACGGACAAAGATAGATACATACTCGTACTTTTGAAATCAGGAGTGAGTACTCTACCCTATAACTACCGCAACTGCATTGAATGTTCTTTATGGGTGGAAAGCTGTGGCAGGGAAAAAAGACGCTGCTCGAAGGATAAAGTTATCCAAGTGGGCGGATGTATTTTAGAAATTTAGCTGGCTGTAGACTCAATTTATGGAGCAGAGTTGACTGCATCAGCTTTACTAGGACATGGCAATGGCACTGCAGCAGTTAATTTTGTGTGGATATTTTGGACGAATTTACATACACGAGTATTTTTTTTTGTAATTTTGTTGTTGTTGTTATTTCTGATAAAATGAAAACAAAATTTGAATAGAATATTCGTTTTGTCAATGTAAGTTTTTATTAAGTTTTATGAAACATTAAAGAAAGGTGTAAGCACCATTTTTGGGTATGCAGCGACACAGTATTTTTTATCTTTTTACTATTATTATTTTTTATTATTTTTACTTGCGACTTATACATACATACATATGTAGTAGGTACTATAAGGCAAGTCATGCATTCGTAAAGAAAATCGAACTCGAGATTTTGATCAAGAACACGAAAAAATTGCGTTTCGCAATTCTGTCTGTCGGCCTGTCTGTCTGTTCGACTACAGCTTAAACGGCTCGGCGGATTATCATAGATATCATATTTAGTTTCCCCCCACATGTTTTTTTCTTCATTTTTTGTAAGACCACAAATAACGGTACGTGCTATACGATATTTTTTCGAAATTTTTTAAATATTTTTTTTTTCTCAAAAACTATTGCACAGATTAAAAAATAAAATGTTTTAATTTCATTTAGTGAAAGCCAGGTAAATGTTGTAAAATTTGTCCCCTCCTCGAACCATTTTATTTTTTTTTTGATGTTCTCAAAAATAGTACAACCGATTTCGATTATTTTTTTTTTGTGCTTAAGGTGTGTCCAGACCAAAGAAACATTTCAGGAAACATTGTTTAAAAAACGTTTCTGAAATGTTTCCCATTTGTTTAAGAAACATTTCAGAGACATTTCGGAAATGTTTCTGATTTGTTTTTTTGGTATGAACGCTTTGAGAAACATTTCTGAAATGTTTCTTTGTTTCCCATTGTTTCCAGATTGAGTTGTCTGTAAATTTTTTTTCTCGCCTGTGTTGTACTTTAAGCGCTTGCTTTTTTTTTTCTACTTCATCTTTATCACAATTTATATTTTTGCAAATTTCAGATATATATCATTGGCTTTTTTGATTTTATTTTTAAAATTTTCGTAAAGAGTGGATCCGAGCGTCCAGACCAAAGAAAACATTTCAGAAATGTTTTTCTGTTTCTGAAATGTTTTTTAAATGTTTCTGAAATGTTTCTTAAATGTTTCTGAAATGTTTCTTAAATATTTCTTTCGTCTGGACACACCTTAAGGCTCCCCAAAAATTTGAATAGTATTTTGTATTCAAATTTCCAAAACATTTTTTTTTTTTTGATTTAAAAATAAAATTCAACTTTTTTTTTAAATTCAATATTTCGAAAACTCTATGGTCGACTTTTTTTAAACTTGACAAATCAGAGTTCCTTAATAAGTTTTACAAGATGTGAGAAAAAAAAATGTATTTACATAAAAACAACGGCACCCATAGTATAAATGTTAAGAAATGGTTCTCGAAAATCGTATTTATCTCGAAAACGGCGATCAGAATTTTGACAAAATTTTTATTCCTTCGTTTAATTTTAATGATCTATAGTTGAATAAAACAAAATTTTGAAATTAAGATATTACTGACTGTATCTACCATAAAACCATTTTCTTTTTTTTTTCAAATTTTGAATTTCTCACTATCGATTTTAAGAAGTTTGAAAAACATTGCATATTCCAACAATATTTTGAATTTTTGAATAAAAAAAAAATATTTTTTTTGGAAAATTCGACATCTCAAAAACTGCTCAATATTTTTTCAGAAATTTAATTCTTATTCGTACAGTAATAGAAACTTTAAGTTGGCTTACGAAATTTTTTCCTAAAAATGTTTTAAAATTTTTTTATTTTTTTTTAAGAAACCACTACAACTAATATGAAGGTTTTTATAATACAAACTCTATATACTACTGAAATAAATCAGCCAAGTAGAAGACTTAGCACTATTATTGGACTTGTTGAATTATTGATTCAAATTAGCTCTTTTGGCCTTTAGTCCACAAAAATTGGCGTTTCGTCCGGGTGATCTCACATGGACTCATCAGTTGACTTGTGAGGACCTTGTCAATACGCAATTTTTGTTAAGTTCAGTTCATCTTACATGAATTTTTTGACAAAAATCCAATGTGAACTATATCCAACAAAGATTAGGATTGTAATCATTAATGTTGGAATTTTTTTTTTGCCCGTGGCCTGGCATTGAATATTTATATTTATCAGGGGTGGCCGTGGCGCGATGGTTGTTTGCTCGCCTGTCAACCTCATGATCACAGGTTCGATCCCTGCCGTCGTCTATGTCGTTTTAATTCCATTAAAAACCATCTTAAAATTGTCATAAATGGGTTGCTGGCTTACTCATTACATGTTGTTCAGGCATAACACTAACAACATGTAATTGAGTTAAACTAGTATGCCCAACAAAGATGAATACGAATAAAATAATGTGAATTATAAGCGACATAGAAATAAGACACGCATTTCTCCGCTTTAGTTCAGCCGCCATCCCTGGAGATAAAAAATCTGAGACAACCACCTTCAGTCTCAGAACATCGTGCCACATATCTTTCCTATCCTTCTTTCTCTTCTTAACTTCACGCCCGCGCTGTGTTGAAACAATTAAAGGGTAATCATAATCCCTTGAGCGCGGGTAAATTATAAAAAAAAAAAAAAAAAAAAAAAAAAAAAACTACAACTAATAAGACTTGTTGTTGCGTAAACTTATATTTTCTTGAATAACATGGCTTCCTGTTTTAGCTCCAAATGCAAAAAGAGTTGGTTTAGTTTTTTTAGAATAGTTCTGCTCTAATAACATACATTTTTAAAATTTAGGTTTCCTTCGACGTTGCAATAAGTTTTTATCCCTTCAAATCTGGATGTAATCTATCAGGCTTATTTTCGTCCAAAGCTCGATTACAATTCCCATATTTCGGCAGGTGCTCCAATAACCCACTTGAGTCTCTTGGATAGAAATAAAAAAAGAGCTTTAAAAATGATAGGTGAAAGAAATATAACGGAAACATTTGCATCTCTCGACCACCATCGAAAATGTTTCATGTCTATCATTATTTTACAGTTATTTTTAAACAAATTAACCGTATAATACTCGCGCTTTTTGGAATGCTCATCAGTTTACCTCTGAGACCAACTTCGGACTTACTGTGAAATTCAGAGATTATAAAAAAAAATTCTTAGTCTCTTACATAAGAGCAAGTTCATGCGATCCAGTCATGCATTTTTTTTTGTTAATTGCTAAAATTTTGAACTATAAACATATGTAGGTTTATGAAAATTTACAAAAACAACAATTTGCAATTATTGAAACACCCTGGTAGAACTGTGATTGAGCTGGAAACAGAGACAGAGACGAGAAGATGCGGATATCATTAATTGATATCTCATTTTTTGTAAGCCTGAGGCAACCATGTTGTTTTGGTGACATTTGTCAAATCTATTATTTATTATTCAGTTACTGATGCCAAATTGGCATAGCAAGTTACACGATTGAACAGTATGTCCAAAACATAAAAGTTTACTACCAAAATGAGTGTTCATTATTATTACTCCATTTTATAGTAGACGTGATGGCACTCACATTCAACTCTTGGTTTGGTGGTCAAATTTGAGACCACTTGTTCGGTAATCAATCAGGCAACATTCATACGTCAAAGGAATGCCGGGGGCAGTGAAAATGTACATCAGTCGATTCCTCGCCGTACTCAAGAACTCAGTATTTCAAAGACTTCAACTTGGTGAATTTTATGTCGTAACTGTTCGTTCGCTGTTTGGGCTTCGGTGCGTTTGGAAGAGTTCTCCAATTTTGGCACAAATTGAACCATATGGACCTAGAACTAGCGGATGCCACAATTGACAGTCTGCATCTGCATGAATGATTTGCAGGTAAAGTTATCTATCGTAGAGGCTTTAGTCTGCTAGACTTTTCGCGGGTCTATGCGAATACATCACAATCGGCTCCAAAGTAAACATAACACAGACAGGTCATCGCTTAAACTCAGCCGGATCTGTGCTGAAGATCCATTTTCACCACTCTGATTCTTGCCACTGTAATTTTTTAATACCTCACACACAGCTTGTTTTATTCAATTTCAATATCTATCCACCTTTATTAAGAAAACCCTCTATAAGATCAGAGACGTCGCTGTTGTTGTTGTTTAAACAATTTATTATAACTCTTAGATATTGTTATATTTATTGGAACTAAAATGAAAAAAAAAAAAAATTAGTTACTTCTCTGTGAAATTCAGGTTGGCTAGTTTGATGAACAATCCAAATAACAGCATGAAGTAGGATACTTTTTGTAAGTTTGATTAAAACCTGGAAATTATTAACCAGCAAACCAATATTTGGTCTAAAGAGCAATTCTTTGTAAGGCAAAACTGAGACCCATTTAATTTTATAAGATCTCATACTCTATTCTACGTATTTGTCTTAGAGTAAAATTATCGTTCACAACTACGTAACCTAATAGTCTAAAGTCCTTCACATCACATCTCTGAAAAAACCCTTTCGCATGATATACTATATAGCTTACGTCTTTTAAAAGTGTAGAAAAAGAGTGCTGCTAATTTTGTTGTAAGAATATTAATGATAAGAAAACTAACCAATTGGATATAGCTATTTGCCTTCAAGAACTAAACAAAAAACACAAACAAAAACTTCATGTGACGCAGAGGAAAAATTGGTCTTTCTTTATAGTCCTAATACATTATAAAATACCTACAAAGGTAGGTGCCTTGAAAAAGTTTTGGTCAGGCTTCTCTGAAAATCTTAAAAATAAAGTAATAAATCTACGCCAAGCTATATTTGAATTCTTCTATCCGCATTTACACCATTGAAGCTAATAAATCGTTCGGTTTTGAGAATTTTGTTTGATGCAGCAAGGAAAACTTTTAACAATACGAAGGAACTTTAGAAGGCTCTATTGAGAGGCTACACAAATAGTTTGTATTAATTGTTGCTCCAACCAAGAACGCAACGATTAGTTAAGGAAAATCTCCCTACCGATAAATTTTTGCTGGGTTGTTTATTGTCGGAAGAAGGTACAAGTACCTGGGAATGACCATTTTTTGAACACAAGCACTTCAGTGCAGTTGGTTGTTAATGGGATATGCACATGTCCTCAGTCATGACTTTTTCTTTGTGTTATCCAGACTAAACTATGGACATATTACAACATACATATTTTATCCCATTACCGCTGGGTGGACCTTATGTCTTGTTTGATGAGGTTCGTCCAAAAATGCGCCAAGTGCGGGTGATGATTAGGGCGCGCTGACAACTGCCTTGGTGATTGTCTTTAGAGTCTAAAAAATAAAAAGCAACAGGAAGATTATGATAAGATAAAACAGCACGGTTGCCATGAACTGTCGAAACCTACACGTCCCTATTTGAAATTCGTTCAGTTACATAATTCAATTTTCTGAAACTTTTTTCTTTTAGCAAAATATGTGACTTAGCTACACAAGTTATATTTACTACCAATTCCAATGACCATCACCGGCTGAAAACTCTCGTTTTTATAACCAATAGCTATGTATCACAAAAAAGCTAATTTTGTTTATTTCACATCTAAGTATAAGTCAGTAACCCAAAAGTATTCTCCAGCATGGTGACTCATAAAAAAGGTCATTTTCCTTCAACAATGTCATTGTTATTTCATTATTCATCAGTTTGTTTGTATTTAAGGAACCTATTTTTATTTTTCGTATGCAGAGAGCACCTGATGAAGTCGTAAAGTTGTTGGGGTGTAAAAAAAAGAACAGATACTAGCTAATTTTTTGTTGAAAATCGATGTGACAGATGTGCTGTAAGCCAGAAATAAAATATATATTTTTCAATTAAAATTAACGTTTTATATTGACCCCATGGTGGCAATACAGTGAAGTTGTAGTTGTTGTTTTAAATGCAAAAAAAGCATATACAGGGGTTTTTCCTTCGTATAGATTATATGTAGAAGCTTTAGAGAGGTTTATAAAGATTTCTTTTTTTAGACTGTACTGCTTTTTTCGAGGAAGTGACAAATCTTCCAAGAGACTCACTTGTCATGAAATCATCTTTCAATTAAAGGTCCCCACTATTCCTACTGGACGAAAGAACATTGTCTAAGCCTGACTACCGAAAAAACCGAGATATTCCTTCTGACACAGAAAAGGATCCCAACTTTCAAATCGGCTCTGAGGTCATTAGAAGCAAGGACGCAGTTAAGTATCTGGGAAAAACTTTAAATACGAAACTCATTTTCTGGCAAAAGATAAAGTCAGCAACAGAAAGAGCATCAAAAGGTACAACGTCACTGAGTAGACTAACGGCGAATGTAGAAGGTCCAACGGCTAGTAAGCATAGGCTTCTGATGTCAATCACGCATGTCATTCTTCTCTATGGATGTGAGATTTGGGTAGATGCATCCAGACAGATCCATATTGTGTTTAACGTGGAAACCTGTCAATTAAGGCTTAATTTCACGGTGAGCCTACCCACATCGGAGTCAGATTAAGCGCTGACCATGAGCTCTGATACAGCCGAAGCCATATCAGTAACATTGCTGTGACATGTTGCAGCATGTGCACGAGGTCTATCTAACACCTCTTGAATTCAAGCACGCTTGAAAACCATGTGCCTCCGCATTCGGAATAAACACAGCCACCATGATACTCCCACTAGGGGGCCTAGCTCATAGATAGCTTAAGTAAAGACGCGTTCTTAGGCCGCACCTCCATTATCATTATTTATTTCTGCAATTATGTCAGACATTATGTCTGAAGATTATATTTCTTTAACCCTGTGGGCAAATTATGTCGTGATTATTTATTCCTCACCATAATCTCACCAGGTAAATCACGTCGTTTGATTTTAGCGATAAACGCAGTGGAACAACTGGAAGAGGCAAAACGGGAAGAATACAAAAGGAAGCACAGGTTTTGAGTCAATTCATTTTTGAGCAAAAGAGATCTGCACGACCTTGAAGAACATTTGCTCCAAGACATAATTGAGTAGTCCCACAAGTATGAAAAGTCTCTGAATGTTAATGTTAATTTTGACCTGCAAGCTACCAAGCAACATTACGTATGTACTTCAACAGACAGTAAATGGTAGAAAAATTACATCTTGGCTTCACAGGACATAATTTCTATGCGAAGTGAAAACATAAAATGAGTCTATCAATGAAATGAAGGAATGGTACATGAAAATGTGGGAATTGGTGTCAAGAGTCGACGTCTTGTGAGAAATTTGTGTCTAGTGAAGTTGGGGTGTCACGAAACGTCAAAATTTATATCTGCATTTATTTCTTCTATGAAGACAAGAAATAAATAGAAAAAATTATGTCTAAAAATAACAAAAATAGAGACATAAAGGGGCTCCACAAGAAATATTGGCTAAATGACACATTTCTTGCAATCATTTATTTTAAGTGGAGGCTCAGTGTTATGACGCTTGTCAGTACTTTTTATTGGACACTATCTCCCATGGTGCCAAAATATAGCTTCCGGTGGAGCTTCGCAACCGTGAGGTCACTTCCAGATGAGTTACTGCAAAACTTTTGTTTTTAACATTATTCATCCAAGATTGCTGAAACCAAAACATCGAGTTTAAGAGAACACTATATCAATTACTTTACTTTACGATTTGCCCGTGTTCTCCCAGATCACATCGCTCAAGATTTGTATAAATAGTGCCAGTGATCCGTTGCTCAGATACCTGAGATAGGATATAGCATTAGATTTTTTCGGATACAGCTTGAGCTACAACTGATGGTTTAATTTTTCGATTAGTCTTTAATCGCATTGAACTAGGAACGACAGTCCTAAGCAATATTTCTTAATCTTAACGATTATTTTTATCATCATTTATCCAAAATTACTGAAACCAAAAACATCATAGTAAAAGAGAACACTATCTCAATTACTTTTCTTTATATTTTGGCCGTGACTTCCCTGCTAAATCCCCAGCTGGATTGCCGGAGAAATAGACGTAAGCCTTCCCACCACGACAAAGTAAAACCCCTGTCGGGGTGCAACAGGAGAAATACCGAAAGCAGATGGCAGCTGTACAGAGACGAGGAGCTCTGCGCGTAGCAAGTTCTTACCGAATGGTGTCGGAACCAGCCGTCCTCTTAGTGGCAGCCGCAGGACTGACTCCCATTGATCTTTTAGCGGCTGAAAGGAAGTACATATACCAACAAAAAGACGAAAATTGTAACGGAAGCGGCATCTAAGGAAGCAAAAGAGTTTACAAACCAGAAGTGGCAAGAGCGCTGAACTCAGCAACTAGAGGAAGATGGACAGCTAGGCTGATCAGGAGCGTGGCTGAGTGGAATGACCGGAAACACGGTGAGGTTAATTACTACATTACCCAGTAACTTACCGGACACGGGTATTTCAACGCCTTCCTCCATAAGATCGGCAAAAAGGAAAGTCCAGTTTGCCAGTACGGGGACTCTGCAGAAAATGACGTAAATCATACCTTCTTTTCCTGCAGTAGATGGGATTCCCTCCGCCTAAGCTTGCAGAACACCATGGATGTTATCACCATAATGATCTCTAATTTATTATTATTTATTTTCTACCCCTTATTTATAACTTTCAATAAACGAAAAAACTATTTAAATCTAATTTTCTGGATTGTGGACAAATATAAATCATAACTAAAAAACTATCACTCCCAAACTTGTAGATATTTCAATTTTGATCGACTTTCCTTAAGTAAATTTTTAGTCAAAATTTAAAAATAAGGTAGTTATTTGAAGGAATCTAATCATCCTTCAATTCAAAATGGCGGAAAAAAAGTCAGTTAAATGCATTGATATGGTAAAAGTTAGAAAATTTTTCAAAGTGTATTTTATGTTGATCATAAAGGCTGGGCCAAATATAAGTTTTTTTTTTTTAAATGCAATAAAATGAACAAAATTAAATTTTTTAAAAGTATTTTGGCTTTATTAGTAAAAGCAAACATTCCCATTAATAATGGAATACAACGTCTTTCAAGTAACTGTCTCGGCTGGCTTAGCAGTAGCGCATTCTGTCACTTTAATTTTTAAAGACCTTGATGATCTCGGACTGTAGCTAACTGATTGCTTGAATGATATTGGCTTTAAGTCGCTTGAATCATTTCCGGATTGTGTGCATAACATCGATCCTCCATGGTTCCTCCCAAAAAAAAAGTCCAAAGGGGTCAAATCGCAGCTCTGAGGCGGCCAATTGACATCACCAAGACGGCTGATAACACGATTTGTGAATATGGCGCGCAATAGATTTATTGTGGAATGGGTTATGTGGCAAGGCGCGCCATTCTGCATGCACCAGCGGTCGTCCAAATACATGTCTTTAATTTCCGTTAACCGAAACGCACATTTACGGAGAAAAATGATTCAATGATGCCACCATTCCACAATCTCACCAAACTGTCACTCTCTTAGGATGCATTGACTTCCGGACAGTAACGTGCGGGTTTTCCGAGCCCCAGGCGTCAATTTTCTTTGTTAACGTAGCCGCCACGATGAAAATGCTCCTTCTCAGAAAAGATGATTTCTCTCCCAAAATCGTTGTGCAATTCACACTGCTGTAAGGCCCAAACTGCGAAGCAATAACGAAGCGGATGGTCAGTCACCTTCACCTTGCTGAGTCAATTGTACCTTGTAATTGTACTTTGGAAATAAGTTTTCAATATTTCAACCGAGTCAGTTCGTTCCGCGGATTTTCGGTCAAGATTTCGAGCGGAAAATATCTGTCAGTGTCAAACTAACCTATGATTAGCTATGCTACCGGTTGGGCTCTAATAAATCGCTATAACCCAACATAAACTTTAAATTTCCAAAGCTTTAGTAATGAAATTGAACATCAAAAAACCCGAGCAAAGGAAGAAGGAAACTAAAACTTCTTTTAATAAAATCCATATTTATTCCTTCTCAATAAAACCGGATTTATTTCTACCTAATTCCTTTCTAAGTGAATCTACCTTAACCACATCATGTAACTGGAATTCTATTTTAAACTTATTTATATCCATTCTTCCAACATTAATCCAAATTAATTTAATTTGGCATCTCCGGTTTGTATAATAATAATAAGTTAATTTTAATTTAGATCCCATTTTCTTGCGGACACATTATTCTTCCTAATGGTTCAATAGAGAAGACATTACATTGGTAATAACTTTGATTTACAGTTACAAAGTCACAAGGACTCGTAAGCTTCCATGTTTTCCTTATATAACCGTTGTCGTTGCTATATAGATGTATACAGTTAGTTATGGATACAGAAGACGACGACGAACATGAAGGTGTATGTTGCCTCTGTGCACTATACCACAGCATCAGAAGCAAAAGCAAAAGCCAGCGCACTAACTGTCCTCAGGTCCTCAAATTGGGTTCAAAGACATAAACATCGATATTATCTCTGGAGAGTATCCTTTCTGGGAATTTATTATTTTCACAATGTTGGTTTTTTAATAAGTTTATATTTTGCGAGTCCTTTTGTATCCTTTAAAATATGGAATGACTTTCAATTCGAATGTAGAAAAAAATGTCATAAGTTTTCAGGACGAAAAGAAAAAAAAACAGAATCTGAAAATGTTTTCCAAAGGCAGCCAGCACATCACAGGGTAATATCTTTCTATTTTATAGACATTATGTACTTAGATAATATTAAGCTTTTGAGCTAGGAGCTATTGCTTAATACATACTCAGATGTTTTTCTTTAGTTTATAGTTTAATTTTAGAAAAGGAAGTCGAAAAATATCTTGAAGGGGGAAAAGTCAAGGAAAAAATTATTATTCTAAATGTAAATCAATACCAAGTTCAACACCGAAAACTTTAAAAAATGGATAAACCTAGGCAAACCTGCTTTTTCAATACCACTTTTGCTTTTACCATTTGATACCTCGCGTAGTACCCCTTGATACCATATTATAGTAAGGAATTGGGTTACCAAGTTGTAAGTCTGGGAATTAAACCCCATAACTCGCGACCTAAGCAGAGGTTAAGCTTCTTTGAAATTAAAAAACCTCCAAGGGAAAAGGAGTGTGCCTTTCAACTTAGACGTTCGGACTCAGCAGAAAATCTTAGATCCTTTCCATTCTTTCTGATAAATAGGACGCTCACAAGTATGACCGAGATTAGTTAGTGACTGGGTCTGAATCTCCACAAACTGTCGCACAAATACTTGCCCAGTGAAATCAACTTTGCTTCTTAGTACAGCTTCCTTGTTGGTATATGTATATTTCTTCGTTAGTGGGTTACAATATAGTCCAGTGCAAACGCGGAGCATCTTTCTTTCAAAATGATTCATCTGTTTCATTGCTGTGGGTGAAATAGTAAACCAGATGCGAAAGGCGTAGGTCAGAAAGGGTCGGATAAGTTGTTTGTACACAAGCAGCTTGGTCTTCTAACTTAGACCATTTCGCCTCCTGAGAAGCGGATGGACCATCAAGTGCAATTTCTGGTGAAAAAGCGGTGGCGTATGTGATGGAGTCGTCTGCTTAAAACTTGGTCTTTGGACCTTGTATGTTCGCTGGTTGATCAGCAGTGTAAATGTTGAACGGCAGAGGTCCAAGTTTTGATCCTTGAGGAACTCCAGCGTTGATTCTCTTGGTTGATGACACATGTTTTTCTACCTGTACATGAAAAAGTCTATGGATTAAGAAATTTTTGATTATTATTACCAATGATTAGGAAGTCCAAGTTCCGAGTGTTTAAGAGAATCTTGTTATGGCTTGTATCGGCTTAAATGTTTGCTCCACTCGTGGATAGATTCAACGTTTATTTAGGGTTTCGGTTGTTCTGATAAGGTTTTCATACGATAGAAGTTTGGTCCAAATTGTGCTATAACTATTATACAACACTCCTTTTGTATTCCGCAATTCCTATCATTTTTCTTACTTTGAACAGTTCCAACCTGGTCAGTCTAGCATGAAAGAGTAAAATTAACCTAAAAACTGTTCACACAAAACCGTGGGTCTTCCTACTTTTAATATCGAGCCTTTGCTTTTTGCTAAGTTTTCTTGGCAGTTAAAAATACATTTGTTAGAATTATGGAAACTATATTTTAATCAAAGATTCACAAAAGCTTCAAAAGCTGTTACGCAATTCTGTCTTTTCACTTAAAAAATGTTAACTGAGAGGGCACAATATCAAGCAGAAATTTCCTTTTCGTTTAAAAAACTTGAGAATTTCTTATTAACTTGTTTACCCATCTTCCTATCCATGTAGGATCACAGCCCGCTATACGGCGACTTTCCATCGTCTACGATTCTGAGTTCTCTGCTCCCAGTCATCAAGACCTAGAGATCTGGCATCTCAAATAGCATTCAAAGACCCTCTTGGCTGGAGAATTATTGTCCCTTTGCTCGATAGATCAAAGGGCACGGTAGTGCCCAGCCAAGTTCTGGCACTACACCCTTTTTACAGGAACAAACTCAGGCGACTTTTGACCCCTCCCTATCTTCAGTACCAATCAAGTCAGAAACTTGAAATTCCGAATATTTGCTAAGCTAGTCAGGCACATGCGCCTGACCAAATTTCAATTTTCTAGCATAAGCGGTTCCTGAGATATAAGGCCTCAAAAATCACAAAAACCGTAACTGACTGACTGACTGACTGACTGACTGACTGACTGACAGATCATCAAAATTATGGAGCACTTCCCGACATCGTAGAATCTTGTAATTTTGCACAACGGTAGGTCTTGTCATGTAAGCAGAGGAAAAAATCGAAAAATTGAAATTTTCCATTCAGGGGGCGTGGTATCCGCCCACTTTCTCCGAATTGGTGTTGGTTGAATGGAGCACTTCCAACTACTGTAAAACGATAAAATTTGGTAAGGTGGTAGGGCTCAAATTGCATTCGAAGAAAAAAATATAAAATTAGCGGTTTTTTATTCAGGGGCGTGGTATCCGCCCACTTCCTCAGAACTGATGTAAATCATATATGGCGCACTTCCAATTGCAGTAGAACAATGAAATTTGGTAGAACGGTAGGGCTCAAATCGCATATAAAGGACCAAAAATAAAATCGAGGTTTTCCATTCAGGGGCGTGGTATCCGCCCACTTCCTCAGAACTGATGTAAATTATATATGGCGCACTTGCAATTGCAGTAGGACAATGAAATTTGGTAGAACGGTAGGGCTCAAGTCGCATGTAAAGGACCAAAAATAAAAATTGATGTTTTCCATTCAGGGGCGTGGTATCCGCCCACTTCCTCAGAACTGATGTAAATTATATATGGCGCACTTCCAATTGCAGTAGAACAATGAAATTTGGTAGAACGGTATGGCTCAAATTGCATATAAAGGACCGAAAATAAAAATCGAGGTTTTCCATTCAGGGGCGTGGTATCCGCCCACTTCCTCAGAACTGATGTAAATTATATATGGCGCACTTCCAATTGCAGTAGAACAATGAAATTTGGTAGAACGGTAGGGCTCAAATTGCATATAAAGGACCGAAAATAAAAATCGAGGTTTTCCATTCAGGGGCGTGGTATCCGCCCACTTCCTCAGAACTGATGTAAATTATATATGGCGCACTTCCAATCGCAGTAAAACAATGAAATTTGGTAGAACGGTAGGGCTCAAATTGCATATAAAGGACCAACAATAAAAATTGAGGTTTTCCATTCAGGGGGCGTGGTATGTTTAATTTATATGGAGCACTTCCGATCGCTGTAATTAAGGTAGGTATGTTAGTGTTATGTATCTTGCCAGGATAAGAAGAAATAATTGAAGCGCAAATTAAAACAACCAATAACAAAAAAAAATATACCAAAAGAAATAGGAAGCTATAAACTAAGTTGATTTTAGTAGGAAGAGTCCACCCTTCTATCTTTCCTTATCTTTCGAGATTTTGACATGGCAAAATATTTAAATCTTTGCAAAAAGGAGTGAGATCAGACCAAAAACATAAATGTTAAAAAAAGAGCCAAGTTCTTCTATACAAAAACCTTTGTGTAACAAGTCAGCCGTGAAAAGTAATGAGATCTAAAAGTGCGCCAAGTTCTTACTTCATGAAGATTTAATACCGAATATTTAAAGTAGAATAATATTGAAACAGCTACAATGTAATAGAGAAATTTTATTATTTAATGATTACTGAGTAAAATTTGATGGGCTTACTTGGCAAGTTTTTTTTTTATGCCCAATTCAAACGGTTTTAAAAACTTGACCAGTAAGCCCATCAAATTTTAGTCAGTAATCATTAAATAATAAAATGTCTCTATTACATTGTAGCTGTTTCAATATTATTCTACTTTAAATATTCGGTATTAAATCTTCATGAAGTAAGAACTTGGCGCACTTTTAGATCTCATTACTTTTCACGGCCGACTTGTTACACAAAGGTTTTTGTATAGAAGAACTTGGCTCTTTTTTTAACATTTATGTTTTTGGTCTGATTTTGTTTTTCTGGATTACATCTACACCTTGGTTCAGCTTAAAGGATTCAAGGTTGTATCTTCTTCTCTATTCGCCCACCTCGCACACATGACAAATTATCCGTGAAAGGGTTTTTCTTTGAAAAAGAGACACGTATCAGCTCTCTGTTTCCGCTTTTTATTTAAAACGCGCCAAATCGAAGCAGCATCAGTTTCCTAGGATAATTCTTCATTGGACCTCCACTACTTATGTTGCTGGCGGAGTTAAGACTTGCTCTGATATAGATTAATTCCTTAACTGTTTCCAACTTGTTGCTGTCAATAGTGAAGCTCTGTTCCACTCAATGATGTTTGTTCGTGTGTTGTTACCATGTGTTCGGTCTTATCCTTAGTTTATTTAAAGGCCAAGACGACCGCCAATTTCTTTGTTCCAGAATTTTGAGATATCGTACGAACATTCCAATCTGTCCAATACTCTGACAGATTTGTTGAGATACTCGTATGTATGTGTTAACACCGTACCATATGCTTCAAACTAAATTGAAGATATCACATGATATCTCCTGTACATGTTAGATATAATTCGTAGGAGCTACTTTCTAGTTGCAGTGGAGTTTTCCCAAGTCTCGCCACACAGGTAGATTATTTTTTTAGGAATTCTTCAATCTCGAGTTCGAACATCTTTATGTAGAACTCCCGACGATGATTGCTGTCATAGGTGGCTTTAAAATTAATAAAAAGATAGTCAGTATCGACTAGAATTTTTGGTCCTTTCCAGGTTTTGCCTCAAATGACCATATGGTCTCTCCTTGATTTTTCGGAATCTTCCAAAAGCCACACGGGCTACTTGCTGACTATTGTGTTGTTAAACAGCTTAAGACACTCACGCAGCATGTTGGATAGGATCTTATATATCACATTAAAAAGAGATTTTCATTGTTAGTTCTCGAATTGGAAGTGTATTGTCCACTAACTATCTGTTAGGAATACTCCTTCAAATGATTAACTACGTATTCACTGTTGTGTTTCAGTGACAAGGCTACCTTTGCTATGTAGAAGACCCCTGTGTTTCGGTCTTCAAAATAGTCGCTTGGCTTTTTTTAATAAAATTTCCGGATTCTATATGAAGGTTTTTATAATACAAATTCTGTATACTACTGAAATAAATCAGTCAAGTAGAAGACTTAGCACTATTAATGGACTTTTTTTTTTTTTTTTTTTTTTTAATCTACACACGCTCAAGGGAATATTATTACCCTTTAAATGTTTCAACACAGCGTGGGCGTGAAGTTACGGAAGAGAAAGAAGGATAGGAAAGATGTGTGGCACGATGTTCTGAGACTGAAGGTGGTTGTCTCAGATTTTTTATCTTCAGGGATGGCGGCTGAACTAAAGCGGAGAATTGCCGTGTGTTATTTCTATGTCCCTTATAATTCGCATTATTTTATTCGTTTTTCATCCTTATTGGGCATACTAGTTTAACTCAATTACATGTTGTTAGTGTTATGCCTAAACAACATGTAATGAGTAAACCAGCAACCCATTGATGACAATTTTTAACAGGTTTTTAATGGAATTAAAGACGACATAGACGACGGCAGGGATCGAACCTGTGATACTGAGGTTGACAGGCGAGCACACAATCATCGCGCCACGGCTTTTTTGGCCTTTAGTCCACAAAATAGGCGTTTCGTCCGGGTGATTAAAATCGATGTAAGATGAACTGAATTTAACAAAAATTGCGTATTGACAAGGTCCTCACAGTCAACTGATGAGTCCATATGAGATCACCCGGACGAAACCCCAATTTTTGTGGACTAAAGGCCAAAAAAGTTATTTTGAATCAAAAATTTCCGGATGTTAATTTGATCAGTCTGTTTTGATCTCCTCTGGCAGCTGGGAGCCTGCATATGGTATCTTCTTTCTATGCGGGATCTTCTTCTCCTTGCTCGATACTCTTATCCCGCTGATCATGCTTTGAAAACCAACATCTTCCATAATATGCATCTTATAGCAGATATACGGTGTCTACGGAGGTTTCCGCTGCTTAATTGATGATATCGCAATACTCGGAAGACTGATTTTTTTCACTGTTTTAGGTGAATTCACATCAAAGAGCATCGCATCTAAATGCTCCCTGTAGACTCTAATAGCTTCAGGTATGCTAAGCCGTTCGCAATAGAGCTCAAAATATTACCCCAACTAGGAAATGGTCAGAGTCGATGTTTTTTCCTCGAAATATATACGAACGTCTTATGAATGATTGAATCATGTATTGGGGGTACTGCACTGCGAACCAGAGATCTGTTGTGCCCCCACCTGAATCTGGATGACCAAATCTATAGCTCTTAGAAATTCAGAGAGGATCGGTCACCCTCTTCTAACTTGTATTGTCCCAGATGGTTTTTCCTTTGGTGCGTCTAAGATGTCAGAAACGTGCCGTGTATCGATTAGCACATGGTCGATTTAGTTGGAAGTTTCAACGTCTGGAGAGCGCTATTTTGTCTTGTGGATCCTAAGTCCTGGTAAACTTTAGTTATTCATCACCGAATTACGAGCTACTACAACGTTTAAAAGTCGAAATCGAAATTGAGTCTTAGTGTACTCCAGAGATCCCCGAGCACAAATTTGGCAGTATTCTCTCGATATAATTCATCTAGGAGTTCTTAAAACTTTTCATTGAGTGATAACTAAGGTGATAACTTATCAGATTAAAGTCAACAACTTTGCTTCTTAGCCGACTTACCACGTCAAGGCCAACATCCGTCTTCTGCATCGTTGCTGTTATAAAAAAAAATCGACATTTTTTTTTCCATCCTATCCATCTTATATCAGGATTGCGACAGTATCTGCCTTATTTCGGGAAAGGACATATTCAAGATTTTGAGTATAATGGGGGCCTAAAGTGCTCCATGCTCATGCTCCAAGTTCATATACTCAGGTCATTATACTTTGACATTCCGATACTTGTAAAGGTTAACAACTGTCAGAACACTCAGCTGTTTCTTTCGCTTCTAACTGCAAACTTTGGTATATTTGATGTTATAATCTGAATACTGGACAACTTGTATAATTAAGAGTAAATTGTTTATGTGATTTATGATATGGAGAGGTGGATTTTGGCGATCTATACTCAAAAGTCATTGAATCCATTCGTTAAATTTCTTGCAAATTGCTCCATTTTTTTAGAAATTCTCCCTCACTTCGTTGTTCTTATAGGTTCTATTCATGGAAAGAGACAGCAACACACATCTTCAATATACTTCCAGAATTTCGGATGTCAACGTCAAGAAATCGAAATCAAATCAAACTGGAGAAATCACTTATAGAAATCATACAATCTATAGATAGACATAAAAATCACCCAGAATGCACTTAATACATCACAAAGTTTCCCTCAAAATATTCTATTATCTTGAATCTGCACGTCTAAGCTAACAATCCAACCCTAACCCCTCCCCGCCCGGCTAACCCCATTACAAATATTAAAATAACAAAGCGTGGTGCATCCGTTGCCTGTTGATGAGACAGACCCTGGCCCGCCTCTTCTCGAACAAAATCGCATGTGCTTCTTTTCTAATAGGGCTTCAGGGGGAAAGAGTGCATAGTAAACCAATTTATATGCAAATATCCTTGCACCTAACTTTACAATATTTTCCAAGCGGATATCGCTTCCACTACTTTGACTAACTACTTGTTCTTGGCAATTTAAGTTAACATCTGCTGCTGTTGCTCTATATCTCCCGAGAGGGAGCTAAGGGAGTTTCGGAGCATTGTCTTTTGACATGGTGTTCGGACACTCGGATTATATTAAAATTCAATTAAAAAGTTTGTTCAAAATTGATTTTTTATTCTATTTCCCTTATAACGCTGCACGGGGTAGTGGGTAATAGATAAGCTGGGAAAGCTGTGTCTGAGAGTCGGGAGAGAATCAGTAGAAGCTGGCATGGACTTAGTTCATCCATCAATGTGGGTTTATAAAAGTATAGAAACAAATACAATCCCCGATGGTCAGTGCATAATATCAAATCAGTTTACATGGCCATGACAAAGTTTCGAGCTCACCATGAGTAATGATGGCCCCTGTGTGTACTGTGTCCGTTCTGGTGAGTCCTTATGTCAGAAAAGGGTGTTTCTCACGATCAATTATCCAACAATGTTGTCTTAATTAAACTATAAGCTTTATGGGAGTTACGCTGACGCTGAAGCTGAAGTTGAAGCTGACGCTGTGCTGCGCTGATGGTGGGGCAGTTAACCTCTCTGACACAAACCTACTTTGCACGAAAGTGATTTCAGTTCAAGAGGTTCACTTTGAAATGTGGTCGGTATTAAAACGTCTTCAAATTAACCCGAAGGCTTTACTGTGCTTCGAACGCCATATCCACCATGATTCTATGGAACGGTGGAGCTAATAGTTTTGTGGGGGAAACATTTGAAGCGCACCGATGCACTATGGAGCTCCTCCGATTGAAAGGTGAAGTGTCTATATACACATTACACCGCATCGACCACGTGCAAGGGTGTATGTAGTTATATGCTTGGATGTGGTACCTATCTGTGTATAGCTTGAACCCGAACTCGAACCCCGAGTGTTGTGTTTATTTGGCCGGCAGTACTTAAACACTTTGAAATGTTGTTTATGGGTTCGGTGTGGCCAGGACATGGGCATGAACTCTCCTGGCCATGATAGTTTAACGAAGTTGCAGTGCGGAGTTATAGTTTTCTCTGTGAAGTGGTTTTGGCACGATGTTGTTTTAAAGTTAAAATGTCTCGCCACAAAAGTATCAGAGAAACTATATTTGGCACGAAAGGATATGATGCTGGTTAAGGATGGATGGGGCAAGGAAAGAGGTTCGTAGAACAACTCTTGAAAAGAGCTTATATTTTAATACATTGATTGAATTGGCTTGAATGACAAATTTCATAATAATAATTTCATTTCGGCGACTACGTTTACAAACAAAATTGCGGCATCTGGGACTTGAAAAGCCCACACGTTACTGTCCAGAAACCAATACATTCATAAAGAGTGACAGTTTGGTACTGATTGTGGAGTGGTGGCATCATTGGACCATTTTTCTGTGAAAATGAGACTGGAAACAACGTTTCGGTCAATGGCGTACTTTAGATCTCAGTACTTTTCACGGCTGACTTGTTACACAATGGTTTTTGTATAGAATAACTTGGCTCTTTTTTAACATTTATGTTTTTGGTCTGATCTCACTCCTTTTTGGAAAGATACGGAAAGATAGAAGAGTGGACTCTACCTACTAAAATCAACTTAGTTTACAGCTTGCTATTTCTTTTGGTATATTTTCTTATTGTTATTGTTTGTTTTGATTTGCGCTTCAATTATTTCTTCTTGTCCTGGCAAGATACCCAACACTAACATACCTACCTTAATTACAGTAATCGGAAGTGCTCCGTATAAATTAAACATTTTCTCAGAAAGTGGGCGGATACCACGCCCCCTGAATAGAAAACCCCAATTTTTATTGTTGGTCCTTTATATGCAATTTAAACCGTTCTACCGTTCTACCAAATTTCATTGTTCTACTGCAATCGAAAGTGTGCCATATAATTTACATCAGTTCTGAGGAAGTGGGCGGATACCACGCCCCTGAACGGAAAACATCAAATTTTATATTTTTTTCTTTGTATGCAATTTGAGTCCTACCGTTGTACCAAATGTTATTGTTCTACTGCAATCGGAAGTGTGCCATATATAATTTACATCAGTTCTGACGAAGTGGGCGGATACCACGCCCCTGAATGGAAAACCTCAAATTTTATATTTTGTTCTTCGCATGCAATTGAAGTCCTACCACTTTACCAAATTTCATCGTTTTACAGCAGTCGGAAGTGCTCCATTCAACCAACACTAATTCGGAGAAAGTGGGCGGATACTACGCCCCTTGAATAAAAATCTTCGATTTTTATTTTTGGTCCTTTATATGCAATTTGAGCCCTACCGTTCTACAAAATTTCATTGTTTTATTGCAATCGGAAGTGCGGCATGTATAATTTACACCAGTTCTAAGGAAGTGGGCGGATACCACGCCCCCTGAATGGAAAACTTCAAATTTTCGATTTTTTCCTCTTTTTGCATGACAAGACCTACCGTTGTGCAAAATTACAAGATTCTACGATGTCGGGAAGTGCTCCATAATTTTGATGATCTGTCAGTCAGTCAGTCAGTCAATTACGTTTTTTGTGATTTTTGAGGCCTTATATCTCAGGAACTGCTTATGCTAGAAAATTGAAATTTGGTGAAGCGCCTGTGTCTGACTAGCTTAGCAAATATTCGAAATTTTAAGCTTCTGACTTCAGTGCTGAAGATAGGGAGGGGTCAAAAACCGCCTGAGTTTGTTCCTGTAAAAAGGGTGTAGTGCCAGAACTTGGCTGGGCACTACCGTGCCCTTTGATAATAAATGACTTGACAAGAAATACTCTTAAAGAATTTGTAACTTGCTTCCAAGAGGTGGTAACCTTGAGAAATCATTTTTTGTCTCTTAAAGTAGAAGCAGCTGGGAATCAAACTCAGACTCGCGGCTATATCTTGACAGGGTAGCTCAATGACCGTTAAAAAAAGGGACACTGCAATGCTTTTTTTAATTGTTTAATTGTTATAATTGTTTTGACAAATCTGTAATCTATAACCCCCGAGATCCGATATAGTTATGGTCAATTTTGCAACAAAAAAAACCTGATGAAAAGTTGTATCTATAAAAAGAACATGTGTTCATTTATAAAGAAAGCCCAAAATGGACATTTTAGGCTGGATAACACTTTTGTGTTCCATTAACAACCGGAGAGTTAATTGGGATAGTACTTTTTACTATTGATTTAAAATGACACATATATTTGAATGACTACTTTACACTTTTGATTTTTAGTTACTAGTTCAAAAAAATTCGAATTGCACAGTACCTTCAAAAAAAAGAGAACATTAAACAGCTATGTCAGGAGCATTTTTTGTTTGAGTGTCTGTTAACTCAATTTCGTAGCTTGAAACACCAACATTTTCGTTCCTAAATTAATTGTCAACCGTATGTGTTGATGATTTTTTTTTATATCACTTCTCCCGAAATGAATCTCACTTTCACTTTATTTATAAAGTCAATTATTATCAACACGTTTTAGTTGCAGTATAATATTTCAGTAAGTAAGTAAAAACTGTTAAATCGTATTGCAAACTCGTAGATTGTAAAATAAAATCTGTTGCCTTTTCAGTTATGTAAATAAATTTATTTATTTTATCTTTCTTTGACAGTGAGAGTCATGACGATGTTTTTAAATTCATTTAAGTTTCACATTTGAAAGAACTAATGAATTATTTACAAAATTTAACGAACTTTACTTCATCAAATTTGTTCCTATTTTATTTTATTTTTTACTCAGTAACATAAATTTCATTGATTTAAAAAATAAAATGGATGAATGATTCACACGTGCCTGGGGCTTATTGATGAAATTAACAGTTCTTGTAAATAACACTATGACATTAATATGCTTGTAAAATTTCAAAATGTAATATTGAAGCTGATGTTTAAGTTGATATATTTCATTTGTATGGCTCTTAGGCAATGGTTTTAATTGCAATATATGGATATGGATATAAAGTATGGATTATAAAGTATGGATTACTTACTTAACTTTACTGTAGATGACGCTTGGACTAAGACCTCAACCAACAAACTCATCCAGCCAGCTCGTTCCTATAGCTAACTATTTCAGTAACGCACTCCAAGTTGGTAATGGTCGTTCTCCAATTGTGTGCGGCACCTAACGTGGGGTCTTCCGCTGCTGCGTTGACCATCAGAGGTAGATTTGAAGACTTGTCGTGCTGGTTCGTCGTTGTCCTTATATGCTCCACGTGTCCCAGCCATCTTAGCCGCTGTATTTTCAGCTTTTTAACCAGGTCGATGTTGCTTCATACTCCATCGACACAACCTGGACCGATAATCATACGATACGAAGAATCTTCTTTTCAAATAACCCAAGCAGATTCTCATCCGTTTTTAACACAGTCCATGTTTCTGCACCATATTTCAGGGTCTTATGCAAAGTCTCTCTTATGTTAAGTCTCCTTGGTTCTTTGAGAGAGGGCCTTACTACTCAAATGCCTTTTAAGCCCAAAGAAACAGCTATTCGTGAGTGTGATTCTTCTGTTTCATTTAATTTTGCGAGATAAAGGTGAAGCCCAGGTAGACAAAGTTCTTGACGACTTAGAATTTGTACCTATCCATCGTGACGTTTTTGCCCGAGTCTACGATACGATCAAAATCCAAACCCATTTTCTCCACTTCCGATTCAATACTTGCAAATGTACCAGTAACAGTTCGCTTCGTTCTCTCAATGATGTCAATAAATATCATCTGCACAATTGCTTAGCAACGATGTAAATGAGGTTGTATCATAACATGTCGCATTGCCTCAAGCCTTTCTCGACATCAAAGGGTTTGGTGGTGTTCTTACCGACTTTTATGGACGGAAGAGTTTGGCAGAGATGCCGAAATGCGACATGGCTCTGTATAATTATACTCTGTATACGGGATTTTAAAATCGATAAAGAGGTGGTGTGTATCGATTTGAAACTCCTGGTTTTTTGTTTCAAAATCTGTCGGAGTGTGAACATTTTTTTCGGTTGATTTGCCGGACCTAACACCACACTGATAGGGTCAGATCAGATCGTTGACGAACGGTTTGAAGCGGTCATACACGAATTTGTATGCGACTTTGGAGATAAGTTGGTGTATACTCCCTACCAAGCTATTTCCCTCTGCCTTCTTGGTTGTTAAGCCATCCACACCAACCGCCTTGTACGCTTCACGGCTATCGTTAACTGCACTTCATTTAATTTGGGTGGACGGAAATTTTGACCATCTGTAATATCACTAATAGAGGAATTTTGGTCATCTTCGCCGTTTAGCAGTCTAGAAAAGTGTTGTTTCCAGATCACTAGTACCGATTGGGTAGTAGACGCACAGTCGGCAGCCTTATGTTCTGGGCTTGTACCCTTGGGTAGATTGCTTCACCCCTTGTTAGAACTTTCGAACATTACATTACGAGCGTTAGGGGAACTAGAGCGGACATGTCGAGAACGGAAAGTATTTCTAGTAGTGCGACAACAGAACCTCTACATTTCATAGTACGTACTACGTCCTTAGTTCGGCTCAAGGGTAAATTGATGAGCATACCTATCTAGACGAGTATTACGGTGGAATAATTTTTATATTTTAGAGTTTTATACTTATGTACACCTATAGCAACTACATACAGCTATCGTGAGCTATTTTAAAAACATCGATTACACCCAACTTGAAGCAAATGCTAGAAATATAGCTTGGGATAATTTATTTAACTTGCCCTCATCTACTGAGCAGGTACGGTTTCTTATTGACAATGTTGTTCAGTTGTGTCACAGATATGTTGTAGTAAAAATTAAGCAAAATAAGTCGGATAACCCTAATTGGTTTACCCAAGAAATACTAATCTTAATGCAGCAGCCTACATTTCGTGGAAACGTTATCTTGTCTTCCCGAACTTAGACAAGTGTATTTATAATTAACTTCGCTGTAAAGTTGTAATAGTAATAGAAATTTGTTCAGCTAAGGCTCGATTGTTCTCCGCAAACTGAATACTTCTAATAGTCGACAGTTGTGGAATAACTTGCGTAGTATATTGGGCTTGGTATAAGGCCAAACGCAATCATATTGAGAACGTTGATGGCAATTCATTAAATAGGAAGTTTGTCTCTACTCCTTCAATATCTAATCCTTCTAACCCTGAGATTCCAGCTGATTTAGTTTCACAGAGGTTAGCAGTGTCGAAGTCTTTGAAAGTAAACTATCAGTATAGTTGAATGCCATGGGTCTCGATAAAATGCACACCTCTTTCTTAAACATAATTTTCTCTCTACCACTAGTGGAGTTCCACAAGGATCCATTCTTGGCCCATCACTTATTTCGCTTTACGTCAATGATATTCCCTGCGTCATTGATAACTACTCGTTACATATGTATGCTGACGATGTACAAAAGTACCTCGGCTGCGGTCTTGGTCTCATTGAAGATGGTGTTCGCCGCGTGAATAAGCACCTTGAAAAACTAGCAATCAGGGCAAAGACTAATGCACGGCCTTGAATCCATCAAAATCTAAGTGCTTGGTTATATCTAAAATAAATGTTTGATTTAACTTATTTCCCTTAAATAACTTTAAATAATACAACTGTTAAACATGTGAATTCTGCTCGAAATCTTGAAATAAACTTTACGCTCATTCTAACAAGTGATAAGCACATTAACGGTGTAGTCGGTAAAGCATACGGAACGTTACACATGCTCTGTGTCTCCTAATCATACACACCGATGAAGACGCGTACAATGCTTGCGAAAAGTTTAATTCTTCCCAATTTAGCTTATAGTAATTTCGAGCGGTTGTTAATCCCCCAGTTATGGGTATTTGGTATGGGGTAATCTGGTTTCTAAGGCTTTGATGCATTTATCACTGATATTCTGATATCGAATAAATTTTTTCGCTCATAAGCTTAGAATTCAGAATGGGAACTGCAGGTATTTCGCTATGGCTGCACTTCAAGACAGAAAACTAAGAACTGACAGCTACTCCCCTGATAAAAACAACAGGTACATCAGCGTACTACCCTAGTTTTCTGGTGTCACAACACAATAGAAGGTTGTAATGCTCTTGTACATCGCCAGGTAATAGGACCCTGGAAATTAGGATACTTCACTTCGAACTATATTACTTCTTGCTACTGGTGTAAGAAATTCTAAGACAATCTACCTACCTTAGTTTGTCTTTTAAACGAAAATTCTAGCCACCACCAGTGGATTTTAATTAATCAGAGAAAACAATACATTTTTATTTAAAGCTGTATAATTTTGGTCATACACAAACTCATACGAATTCGTAGAAGACGAGTCAAGTCGATTTGGTTACTAAGCTTATTAGTTTTCTCGGAACTACCCTCCAAAAAGTAAATGAATTGGAGGCACAGTAGCGCCTTAAGAACCATGGCCTATTGACTTTCTTACTTAAAGCTCCCAAGCTCCCTGTGTTTATGTGTGCATGTTCTCGACGGAAATAGAAGCAACCTACCACTTTCTGCCGTATCTGAACGGCTAAGATGAGAAGCGTTTTTCGTGACAGAAGAAACACTTCGGAGATTTGTTACTTCCTTGCAAGATAAAATACCCCGCAGATTTTTTTTTTTTTTTTGTTAATTTGGCAGGAGCTGGGAATCTAACATAGTTCTCTGATATGGCAGTCCAACGAACATAACCGATACATTATACCACACGAGCATGGTAATTGCCAATGTCTTCCAACTGGAAGCTGGCGACAAAATTGAAGTTATCCAAAGTACAGTTTTAAAGAAGTTGCTTGGTCTAGCTAAAAACACGCAAAGCAATGTGGTTCGCTTAGAAACTGGTACACTTCGATTCCACTGTTGAATGCCTCTGATGACCGCCTAATTAAAAAGTGTTACAACGAAATTTTGAGAACCCATGAGAACACTCAACGACCAAACTAGGCAACAAAATTTAAGGCCGCCCTTATGAGTAATTTTATGGATGTACCTATGGGAACAGCAAGACTTAGTACTTGTTCGACAATCTTATGTAAGCATCCTTGAAGACAAGAAGAGAAGCCTGATAAATGAAGATTTCAGGAAGGCATCTAGGTCCTATTCTTGCTGCTACTATGCTGCTAATTTGGCGAACATACAAGAACCAGAATATAAACCGGCTCCATAACTGAATTCATCCTGCAAACCATACGTACATAAAGTCTTAGCGCAAATTAGGTGCGCAAACAGATATGCCCACAAAATTGTTTTACATGGTGATAGACATATATATTTGACCCAATGAACATTTGCACATTGTGTAATACATATGAAGATGATACAATTGAGCACTTCCTTTTAAGATGCCCAATTTTTAATGCAGTTAGAAACCACTTCCTATCCTCTATGAACTTATGTAACTGACATGAATAGTATAATGAAAGTTGAAGATCAAAATGTTGCACTGAATATTTATAAATATGTTAGAAACTCGCTTAACTTAAGAGCTTTTATCCTTAACGAATGATGAATCCAGGTTTCATTTCAAGTAATAAAAGTAATTATTAACTTCCCATAGGGAGTTATTGTAATCGGTCCGATTTGTCAAATTGGAATTTTTGACATTTCTCGACGTTTCAAGGTCTCTAGAGGCTATATCAATCATTTGTAGAGAGATGTCTGTGTGTGTGTACGTACGTTCGTACGTTCGTACGTTCGTACGTTCGTACGTTCGTACGTGCGTACGTTCTTACGTCCGTACGTTCTGGTACCATTTTTCGTCGTCAATATCTCAAGAACGAGTAAAGATATCGACTTCAAATAAATTTTGTTTAATAGATAATAACTTCGAAAGAGGCTGAAAGGGCGTTTATTAAAATTCAGTGAGTAGTTTTTTCACTATAACGGTTTAAAAAAAAAGTAAAAATTTTGGTTAGTTTCAAATATCTCACGAAAAAATAATGCTATTGATTTCAAATAAAATTTAATGTACTCATTATAAGGTCATACAGATTTCGCATGAATTTGGAAAAAAATGAACATACCGTTATTTTTTTAAATAAAAAAAACTGAAAAAAAAATTTCATAACCCAGATATTCTAAGAACGGAAAACAATTTGAAACTCAAAATAATTTTATTTTACGAAAAATAATATGTTTGACAACTGGTGAAAATTTCAAAAAAAATCAGTTTACAGTTTTTTTACAAAAAATAAAAAACTATATAAAATTCTATTGAAAATTGGTAAAAATTATTTTTCGACTCAAATTTCTCGAGAACTAGTAATGATATTGACTTCTAATTCAGTTTATTTTATACATAGTATAATTTTTTACAATTGGTAAAATGTTGACAAATATTGAATTAATAGTTTTTTTTTAAATAAAAAAACTATTAAAAATTCTAGTGAAAACTAGTTAAAATTGTATTTCAAGTCGAATTTCTTGGGAATGAACACCGATAGTGCCTTCTTAAGTATGTTGTTTTATACATCGATAACTTCCCGTAAGAATGTATACTAAGCGACATTTCTAAAATTGTTCAGGAAACGAAAAAAACGAAGAAAGTTCTAATTGAATCATAGTGTGCTAAGAGACAATTTTGGTTAAACTAAGTGACATCTAACAAAATTTTTTGCTGCTCACGACAATGAGATTTTTATTAATGTCGCTTAGCATAATTAATTTTTGGCGGATAATACAAATTTCAGGAGCAACATTATTTTAATGAGAAAACATGGCAGTTGAAAATTTTTTTTATTTGTACTCTAGTTTTCTTTTCATGCATAACAGGTTGGCGAAACCCAGGCCAAAACGTGGCCCTTAACATATAGTATATTTCCTCATCAAAAAGTCATTTTCGAAAAAAGTGTCGCTTAGTACATTCTTACAGGAAGGTATCCACATAATACAATTATTAACATATGGTTAAATTTTGACAAGTATCGAATTGACAGTTTTAACAAACAACAACTTATACATCAACAATCTCAATTTCAAATCTCTTTAAATAATAAAAATGCTTTTCAATGTTAAAATAATGTTTGTTTTAATTTTACAGCTAAAGATTGTGTCGCTGAAAATTTGGTTTTTTGAAAAAAACTAAATATTAGGTTTTCAAGACCACAAATGGGAAGTTCTCAGTGTGGGTCGCACCCAGCCTCTTTTTTTGTATTATTTTCTATTATTGTTGCTTCATATCTTACCTTATTATACTGTTAGATGAATTAAAATTATATTACACTTACCTTATGAAATAATATTATATGTACACATTGCCAATCAATTTGTAAAAGCAAAGCTTATAAACAAATAAATATATCTATCTATCTACATATGTCTTCCAACTTGCAGTGTGCTTCTGAAAATATCTATTCATGACGGACAAATATTTATTCAATTTTAAAATATAAAAATTCTATGTTGAGATCTGATCTGCGGTTTAAAATTAACTTGATTATATCAAAAATTATAGTCTTGTTAAATTTGTGTATTTCAAGATGTCGGTCGGTCAGGTAGATAATACGAGTATTATAAGATCTACATATGAGTATATCCGTAAGAGTATGTACAAATATTCAACCCACTTAAAACCAACACTACACTGTCAGTTCGTTCCTAAAACTAAATACAAGCCAACTCCTATCCTTTATATCCTACCAATGTCCAGAATTATTTATCCACATCCAGACCATACGAAAGCCACTATTTCTCATACATTTTTAAAACCGACTTGTTTTCTTTTGCCAACTGGAGATATTTCGAAAATTTCCAGCAATGCGGTTGCTATTTGACCAAAGTTAAACCTCACTCATGCTGTTACAAGGAGTATACTCTATCATATTTGCTTTGGCTTTATTTTTTTTTTTATTTTTTGAGAAAAATAAATAAAACTATAGTAAAATATTCCTCAGAAAACTATACAACATAAAAATCATCATGAATTTTGTATTTACTCTTCATAATTTGTCAGTGCGGTGTAAAAAGTTTTCTGTTGAAAAATAAATAAATGAAGTACTGAGGCAAACAATATAAAAATGTTTTCAAAAATATTAAATTTTTAGTTTGGGTCATAACAAAAAAAATAAATAAATTTTAGTTTTTGTCATAAAAAAATTAAAACAAAAACTCAACTTTAATTTAAATATATGCTAATTATAAAAGCAAATATTTATGAACAAAATAAAAACAATAGTTAAAACTTACTGTCTAACAATTGAAAGCTTCTGGGAAACTTTTTCCTCAAGCATTCGCGTTTAAAGATCAAATATTTCATCAAACCACACAATATTTAATTTTTCCACAAAACAAACCCAAATGTTTTCTGTTGAAGTTCCTAAGCTTCCATTTAAAATACAATTACGAAGCTATTGCTTTCAAAGTTAATCTACACCTCAAGTAGGTGAAGCAATTTTTTCCATTTAATTTAAAGTTTTGTTTCTAACAAATTTCAATTTTCTAAAACGCTTTTTATTCACGATAAAGGGATACTAAGGGCGAAGTAATGGAGTCTTGAAAAGATGGAAAATAGACATTTTACACCAAATTCCGATTTTATCCTCGTGTTTTAATCCTGACAATCTATTTAACGACGGGCCTAGATATTTTTTGATGTGTAAACATCTTTCCCGGCGGTAGAGTGAATTGAAAACGTGTGTAAAACTTATACGTCCCGTGTAACCCGTTACGGTTACACGTTACGGTTACACGTTACGGTTACACGTTCCGGTTACACGTTACGGTTACACGTTCCGTGTAGCAATCTACCTTACCGACGATTGCATTTAACACCATGTTTACATTGTTAATATTGCGTACTTACGACATCGTGTTTACATTGGAGACTTTGAGTACTGAAATCTCGATTTTATTACTTTCCATTGCTGGATAGAACTTAATTCAATCCCTCAACATTTCTTCACCACCCGACCAATTAGGCCTATTCTGCCGCATTTGTTATTCTGCTATAGATTTTCTGTTATGAATCATAAAAGATTTCCACCTTAAAAGATCTTTTATGATTGGTATTCAGAGGTTCGAACTTTTATAAAAGTCTGTTAGGCTAGTCGCGCACTGGCAACTGTGACTGAAATCAAATAGTTTAATCACCAGTTGAAAGAGAACCGCGCACTGGCAACTCTTTACACACGCTCACACTCTTTTCTCTCTTGCGCTTATGGAAAACAGCTCAACTGTTACGAATTAATTTTAGGCAATCATTTAGTTTGTGTCAAAACAAACTTTTTAGTTGCTCGAATCGAGTTGCTTTAAGTGCGCGGTGTCCCATATAAGCCCATATGTTTCATTTTAGTAACTAAACAGTTATGAAACTAAAAATTGAATGTGCGCGCCTGGCCTTATGCTACTTCGAAAACGAGATCTGTTATGAAACTGAACTAAATCTGTTATCATAATCAGCTGTGATTATGTAAAATATTTCATCTGACATAATTTAAATGGATGACGAACAAAAAAGTAAACTCTTAACCTAGGCGCGCACATTCAATTTTTAGTTTCGAAACTGCTTGGTTCGAGCAACTAAAAAGTTTGTGTTTTGACACAAACTAAACGATTGCGCGCGCATTCAATTTTTAGTTGCACAACTGTTTGGTTGCTTATAGAAAACAGATGAACTATTTAGTTGAATGTCCGCGCAGGTGCATATAATTTTATGTTACACAGAATAGCGAACTCATTTCAGGCAATCGCTTAGTTTGTATCAAAACACAAACTTCTAGTTGCTCGAACCAAGCAGTTGCGAAACTAAAAATTGAATGTGCGCGCCTGGCCTAAGGCTATTTTGTGTAACATATAATTATATGCACCTGCGCGGACATTCATTTAAGTAGTTCATCTGTTTTCTATAAACTACCAAACAGTTGTGCAACTAAAAATTGAATGTGTGCGCCTAGCCTTACACACTATGGGTATCCATACAATGGAACACGATTTTACCTCATATGTTTCTGGGAATACCATGGCCATACTCTACTTATATGTTTATATGATATGTGTTTTGATATATTTTCTTTCATTTGTCTCCTTTAAAGAACATTTCATTGACGAAATAAAAGATAAATATTTATTATTACTTGATGCACCTGTGTACTTATTGAAATCTTTTATGATAAAAGTCACAGAAGTTTGTCTTTTATGATTTTTAACAAAAATGCTTTTCGTAAAAGATTTTTTCTATGTTCGAACGTTTGACAGTTCATAAAAGTTTTCTTAGCAGATTTTATAACAGATTTTAGCGTGCTGAATACCAAAATTAAAATTCATAAAAGATTTGTTGACAGCTCAAACATTTATATGGAAATTCATAGCAGAATAACAGAATAGAAGAATAAAAGATCACGCCGAATAGTCCTAAATATGTGAAAAAGACGAAACACAAATCAACTGGTGTAAAATTTCATAGCGGGTTCATTTAATGTCTTAAAAAATCCACTTCACGTTATTGACGGACATTTTATTTTATGCCCGCAAAAAATGCATTTTCAGAGTTGAACTTTAAAAATCCAAAAATGTTCTTCAGGGCAATCAGTTGACATCTGCAATGAAATATTCTCGATACGTCAAAATATAAATTGTCCCTTATCTGTCATATAATTATTTTAATTATCGAATTAGATATTCTTTATTATATCAAAATATACTTTTAGCATTCACTATATCAAAATATAGATCGTTCTCCATCTGTCAAGCCATGAACTGGATGATGACTACGACTTCAATGTATTAAAAAAATCAGTTTTTGCCACTTATAATAATTGCATTACAAGGTGGGAATGATGTCAATCGGGTTGTAAATCTCTGACAGAGGGAGTAAGATAAAGTACAAAAACCTAAAAAAAAGTTAAGGGATTGGTTTGATTTTGGTAAGGTGAACGCTCCATCTAGTGGTTTGTCAAAAAAAAAGTTTTGACTTTTTCGCTGCATGACAAGTATATTTGTTGGCGGTGTTAAGCCAGGTATACATTGTTCAAATGCATGAAAAGCACGTACAAGTCTTTTATTTCAGTGGCGAGAGAACGTTGCCCTTTGTGGTTTTTTTTTCAGCAAAATTGTGTTTTTACGAATTTCTTTGAGATTTTTGTAATTTTATCCGAGTAATTTGTTTTATTTTGTCTGTCCCTTTTATCATACAATTTTCGTTTGCTGTTTTAATATTTTAATCACTGCTTATGCTGTGCTGTGTTCTCATCTCTTCAACGTACTATACGCAAATGATCCAATAAATACATGATCAATCATCAACCTTGCATATACAATATTTCTATGCAGTACGCTAGATTGAAAAGATTTTGATTTTTCTTCAAGCCTACATCCAATCTATATACGTGTGACTTTTTTACTAATACACTTACAATTGCTGAGAAAAATGCGGAGTTATCGTTCATTCGTCTTTGTGGTTTTCTTTTTTATATTTGGCGTTTGCTCAGTGCAATTCGCTTAACTGAGTAGAGGAGTGCGAAGAGATGACTCTTTTTCGCATGAACAAAGTTAACTTATATTAAAAATCGCTGTGTTTAAAAGCACAGATGCACTCGAAAGGAAGCCAAAAGAGAAACAGAGATTAAAATCAGATTCGTATAAAAACAGTTTATTTTTTATCAGATAACATCTCTGTTTGAATATAAGGGTAAAAATATAATGCTGTCACAAGCAACATCCCTGGTTAAACATAAGTCAAACAAACTTTACGTTACGTAGCAGAGTCGACTTACTCCTAACACATGCCACGAACTACTTCATCGAAGCATATTGTCGATAAGGTTTTTGGGTCGTGTGAAATGAATATGTGTCGACATAGCAGTGCGAACTCTGGGAATCGAAGTACTATGCCGACATGGCGTGTAAAAAGGACCGAACTAGTTCGTCGAAACAATTTTTTATGATGTTATTCGGTTTTAGTTGTTAAAATTTACAAATCGCCTAAAAAAGCAAGAATAAAATTCAATCTCCTTAAGCAAGAATTCAATAAAGCTCTGATCAACGCAAAAAAGTGGTTCTGGAGCATTAAAATTCAAATATTTTTCGGTCATTTTCACTTTTCATTTAAAATTTTACAACTCTACCATTTCACAGCTGATTTTGGCATGTACTTCTACGTCGGCGTATTGGTGTGTAAATGCCCATACAAAAGCGAAGTACTTTGTCGATTGTTCGTCTTGATCGATGTGGCGTGTGTGAGGGGTATATATCACAAGTCACAAATTAGTACGATTGCATTGTATGTTTATTGGGTACGTTCGATAACAAAAATTCGACACTCGGACGAACGTTGATGTTTACACATCTTAACCGTGAGTCCTGGCACTCACACTTTTTTTTTTGCCTTTCAAAATTTGCAAAACATGTTAAATGGATGTGGTTTAAATTTTGATAAGAACTAGTATCAACGGAGATCAATCAGCAATGACTTGGAACTTTCACTTCTAGGAACCGATAAGTTCCTTCCATTTTACTTGTGTGAATAATCGTAATCGAAAATTATTGAATAAGGTACAGCAAAAGCTGTCTACTATCTTCGAACATCTTATATAGGCGGACAGTTTTCTGGGAACCAGACTGTTTATTTTAATTCCACATTCTTTTAATTCTTCCTACTTTCTACCTGCGACATATAAATACTATAAGGCAAGTTATGCATTCGTAAAAAAAATTGAAATTTTGATTAGATGATAGAGAAGAGGAAAAAAGTGGATCTCGAAATTCTGTCTGTCTGTCTGTTTTACTACAGTCCAAGTCACTCGGGAGCTTTTCTTCAAACTTGTTAGATAGTATTTTTAAATTTGTCCTCCCATAAGTTTTTTTTGTTTTATTTTTAAGTCCAAAAATAACATACGATTTTTTTTTCTCAAAAACCGTTCCACAGATTAAAAAGAAAAAAACGATTTTGATTTTCTCAAAAACAGTGAAACCGATTTTGATCATCTTTTGTATGCTAAGGCTCCCCAAAAGTTTGGATAGGATTGTGTATTTAAAAGAAAAAAAAAAACATTATTCTATCTCAAAACAACGGTACCCAACATTGATAGTTTATTTTCCATTCATTTTTACGATCTATAATTCAATAAATAAAATGCACGACTGGGTCGCACGAACTTGCTCCTATGTAATAGACTTGGAATTTTAAAAACGAATGTTATTAGAGAAAACTGTTCATAATTATAAAATTATTTTTTTTAAATTCTTTTAGTACTATAACAGACAAAAACAGAATGCTATGCAAATATGAATTTATGTCAGAACAAAAATTATAAGTCATTGTAGTGGTTTCTTAAAAAAAAGCTTTTATATACAAACTTCTTAAAAGATTTAAACAAAAAAAATTTGGTACGTTTTTATTATTATTCGAATAAAAATTAAATTTACAAAAAAAAATATTGAGCCGTTTCTGAGATATCGAAATTTCAAAAAAAAAAGAAAAAATAGATTTTTTTGTTCAAAAATTCAAAAAATATGTATTTTATATGAAATGCAATGTGTCTTAGACTTTTTAGAAGCTTCTATATAGATCCGTTATGTGGATAATGAGAAACTCAAAATTCGAAAAAATGGTTCTATGGTAGGTACAAGCTGTAATATCTTAATTTTATTTTTTTTATTAAATTAAAAATCATAAAAATTAATTGCAAGAGAATTGCCGTTTTCGAGAAAATTCCGATTTTTGAAAACTATTTTTTTAAACTGTTTAACATTTGTATTTTGGGTATCTTTATTTTTAGGTAAAATAATTTTTTTTTTCTCACATCTCATAGATTATATTAGGAAACTCTTATTTATCAAGTTTAAAAAAAATCTAGCATAAGTTTTTCGAAATATTGAGTTTTGAAGTTTTTTTTAAAAATTCAAACATTTTTTTTTTGAAAATTTGAATACACAATTCTATTTAAGTTTTTGGGGGGCGTTAGCAAAAACAAAAATATAAAAATCGGTTGTACCGTTTTTGAGAAAATCAAAAACAAAAAAAACATGGTTCCATGGGGGTATCCTCAATAACCATTTTTCGGAAATTTTTTTTTCAACTTGTAACTAGCTTTAACAAAATGAAATTTTTTTGTATCTTTTTTTTTAATCTGTGAAACAGTTTTTGAGAAAAAAAAATATTTACAAAATTTCGAAAAAAATTCGAATGGCAGGTACCGTTAATTTGGGTCTTAAAAAAAAAAAAAAAAAACGTGTGGGGGGAAAAAATTAAAAATGACATCTACCAAGTTTAAAGAAAACCGGCCGAGCCGCTTAGGCTGTAGTCGAACCGCCAGAGAGACAGAATTGCGAGATCCACTTTCTTAGTCTTCGCTATCATCGTAATGTCAACTTTGATCAAAATCTCGAGTTCAATTTTCTTACGAATGCATAACTTGCCCTATAGTGCATATAAGTCGCAAGTAAAAAAATTTAAATAAAGATGTTGTGAATTTTTGAAAACAAAAAATATTATTTTTTTTTCGGGTTAATATTTTTTTTTTTTGAAATTCAATTTTTTTTTTCGTAAAATAATAAAACCTTTAAATAGAAGTATTAAAATTTTTTCCTTAGAATGTTCAATGAATTTTGAATTATTGTTTTTAAGAAACCGCTAAAGTGAGTTATAATTTTTGTTCTCGTAGAAACGAAATCACGTGAGACGTGAAATCCTGTTCTTAGCTCCAATTACTAAAAAAGTTGCTTAAGTCATTTAAAAAATTAATTTTAAGGCTATGAACATTTTTCTCAACATTCGTTTTTAAAATGTTTAGTCTTTTATAATAGTAGTGCATTTTATTTACTTGCCATATATGTAGATATGTACTATTGCTCAACTTTTGCATTTAAAAAAAAAAACGAACGTCAGATTTTGATCAAAGTTGAAATTACGATGATGGAAAAGACGAAAAAAGTGTGGTTGGCAATTCCGGCCGTCTGTCTGTATGGGCCTTACCAACAATAAAATAAGGAGACGACTTTAATATTTGAGCGAAATGAAACATTATTTAATGGACTCTATATATCTGACCGTATATGCTGCATTTTATTTTTTAGGTTCCGTACAATAAATGGTTCATAATTTAGAGTTCACATAAATATTAAGTTCAAAAAATGTATGGTTAACTTTATAGAGCTCTTTAAATAATGGTCCATTTCGCTCAAATATTAAAGTCGTCTCTTAATTTGATTGTTGGTACGGCCCTATGTCTTTTTTTTGGATTTAATTTGCATAAGTAAAAGTTTTTTTTTTTTGAAAATTCAATATCCTAAAAACGGGTATCACATTAATTTTTAAAATGATGATGATGACAAATTTTTTTTATAAAACTATAAGAAAAATTTGCTATATAAAAAACATGTTTCGGTTTGTCTGTATGTAACTCGAACTATAAGGTAGACACCACTGTCAAATAGTTCAAAAATCGTTAACCAAAATGATTTGATCATTTCAATCAATTGATCATTCGATCATTTTCATTTCTCTCAAATGATTCAGTACTGTTCCTATTCGATTTTCATTTCGATTGCGATGAAATTCAATCTCCGAGTTTTTACCCTATTCGAGTTCAATAATGTACCAAATTTGATCCAAATTAAAAAAAAAAATAATTTCGTTGCGTTGTAAAATCAAAGGGGAATGGAACAAAAATTCTTTAACTGACGAAGAAGAAACAAGAGACCGTCCATTTTGTCTGTCGCTAAAAATATTAATAATAATTTAATAGCTTGTACAAGGAGTGATAAAAAAAACATTTGTATCAACAACAGTGATTTTGCAGAATGTCTAAATTTAATTACATACATATTTTTGTTTGTAAGATGGCAGAATTTGGTAAAAAGCGTAGTACAGTACGAATACACTTTGAACAAATTTCTAAGGGAAGAGCAAAGTTCAGATTATCAAAAAACATTTAGTCTTAGCGGAGGTCCGACATGTAACCTTCAACGACACTTGAGGTCTCAACACGTTGGAGTGAATATTCAACGAACTAGCTACATGGAGGGTTCAACTCCCACATACCTGGTCCTGATACCTCAAATAACACTTTTTGCTTTTTCTGCCACAAAATCAACAACCAACTCAATCAATCACGTTCTTCAATATCGAGTTTCACCCAGAAATCCCAGTCCACCGTCTGTTTGGCGCTTATAATATAATAAATGGAAAGGAGTAAATCTGGGAGCGAATCGAGTTAACTGATATCGAAAATCGAGATTTATTAAAGTGATCGTGATTGGAATAGAAAATCGAAAATCATCGAAATGATTGCGATTGAGATCGATTGGTATTAAAATTTGTGATTTCAACCATCAACTTGTGTTAATCGAATCGTTTCTGAGTGAAACGGCCCTACTGTCGATATTCACTTCAAACTTAGGTACTTAAGGGTCTTCGGTGATTCCCTAGAGGAGAAATTGAAATTATTTTTTAGCTCCAAAACAAATTTTTGTTTTTTGGATTTAACAAAAAAAAAATCTTTTTGAAAAATCAATATCTTAAAAACGAGTTATATCTATTAATATATTCTTGAAATTATTTCCTAAAATATTATTTAATGTTTCAAATTGACATCCCATTTTTTTTTACAAAAATTGGAAAGGAATTTGTTATAATTATAATAAATTAATTTAATAATGAAATGATTTTTTAATCTTTGAGACATTTCTACAAATCAGGCGGCAGTTTTATGAATTTTAATATTTTTTTTCTAAATAAATCCATGTTATTTAATTAACAAACGATTTTTAAATACCATAAACCATACCATACTCTTACATAAGAGTATGTACATGCGATCCAGTCGTGCATTTTATTTAACAACTTATTCTTTTAATTAAATAATTTTGTAGCCTATAATTTACTAACTACAACAAAAAAGACACCAGGTCCTTAATATACTTACGGTTTTATATCAATAAACTAAGGTGCATTGAAAGCTCTATCGGCGGACAACTTCTATTAGCGGACAATTCTCTTAAATGGACACATTTCTGGGAACCAACCATTTATTTAATTCCCCATATTATACATAAAAGGCATTCTTAAACAGATCCTTCAGAAATCTCCCATAACTGGACGCGAAGCTGTACGAGTATTAAACGTTGTTTCGCGGTGAGCTTAAAAGGGTATTGCTCAGTCGAACTGTCGTTAGCTTTCGAGTTTATCCTGGGATAAATATCATTAAATATAAATTAATTTTATTTTAAGTGTTTCAAAAAAGCAGATTCGTGCAACCTGGAGATGCTAACTTTTTCAAAAAATGTGTCTCTCTGTGTGGTTCGTATTTAAGACTAATCCTTCGAAGTAACGTTTTTTTGTTTATCTCTTTGATACTCGAATGTACAAATTTTCCTCACAGGAGCAGGAGCAACAAAAAAAAAAACACAAGAAACAAACAGTTTAAAACTTCAAAGTGATATATGAAATATTTGCTTCCCTCTTCATGAAAGTTTGTCGAGTGTGTGTGTGTGTGTGTATGGAAAACTCAATGGAAATTTAAGTCTGGTTGTTACTCCTGTGGGCGAAAAGGCCATCGTATCCCTCTTCCAAACATATCTGTGCACTATATTCGGGTGCGGAAAAAGGATGCGGACACAACACAGAGAAAAACTCAAGTACGAAAGGTTAAAATTCTTAGGATGGTTTGGTTATATGATAACACCCTTGGATGAGTAGCAAAAGTAAAGTAAAGTTAAGTGAAGTGAAGTTCTTAAGCGGAAGCGTTGACTTAAATTGACTTCTATTCGGCTTTAGTATGATCTCATCATATTATACATGGATACCACCACATCAGAGTGCAGCTCCTTTTTATAATCCTTAGCCCATCAACACGGATTGAGTGATGCTTGAACTTTTCTTTTAAAAAAGGGAAGTACTTACGTGTTGTATTTCAAAGCTTAATAGGTTACGTGGTTCGTTTTCCTATATATGTATATCTAGTATAACGCGCTGGAAGTGTTACGAAATTTTATAAGGAAATGATATGAGGAACAGGGTTTTTTCTTGGATTCCTGTGATGCGAGAAGGGTTTGAATGTGTGTCGTTTGTTTTTTTTTTTTTTTGTTTAAGGGACGTGATAGAGAAATGTGTTGGAGTATCCGTTGAATTTGAGGAACTTAGGTATCTAAGTTGAGCTGAAACTTTAAGGAATCACGTTAAAGAAAGTAAAGTTGGTATGTTAGGTTTTGCGTTGTCTTGAAGAAAATCTCTTGAAGAGAAAGTTCTATAAGTTTCGATCTTTAGCAATAGCACCCATGAAGTAGGTACGAACTATCTAGACAGTCACAAAGCGAATGAGGAAGGAACTTTATTATATTGCTGCTAGACGGACATAAACTATTTGCTTGCAAAATCATCAAGATTTAAGTTTTGTTAAGCTTTTAATACCTCCTGATTAATGAGGTCGGAGGCCTGGGTTTGACCTCCAACCACTGGCACTTAAGCAAATAAAAATATTTTATTCAGGGTGTCGCCATTTTGCCTTATCCACCAAGGGTATCTCTTGTCATGAAGAGAGTTAAGTTTCTTAGCTGTTTGGAGAGTTGTAAGTCACCAGGTTCAGGCGCTCTACGAGCCATTGGGGTTGTACAAATAATTTGCTTTTTAATGTCATTATTTCAACCCAATACCTTGTTAGATTTAAAAATATTCTCATGCTCGTCTTTCAAAGCCATGCCTATATCGTTAATCAGTAATGTAAGGAAAGCAAATATAAAAATAAGTTAATCCTTTGTAGGGCTTTTTAATGTTATATTCTTCTTTCTTTCTTTATTTATGTTTATTACATTTAAGCCTCAATTGATTAGGTAAGATATAAGGGCTGACTATATAAATACCAATTCACTTCAATCGAATTAATTTCAGTAGAATATAAAGACGTCATACCAATAGGTTTGTATCCTTGGGACAGATATCCACAAGAAAAATTCCTGAAATTTCCAAACTTAGAAATTTTTTTTTAAATTCATAGGCTTGTCACTTTATCCTTTATCCTATATTTAAAATCGTAAACAGATTACGTATGCAAAGTTAGATCCTGATAATGGTGTCAGTCACAGATACGAGGACAAAATTGAATTGTAAATTCCAAAATGTTTATGCTGAATAGATCTTTTTTTTTGCTTCTCTATTTTACATACATACATGCGTAGACAAAATATTTTTTTTATAATAAATAACCTTACGCTTAAGAGGATTTAGTTAAGCAGCCGTCGGCGTTTTTACAGAGGGGATTTCAGAATACACATAAGACTCATTCAGACATCACTTAGAAAAGTTTCAAATATGGGCTTAGGTTTTTTTTTTGTTTTAGATTTTTTGTGTTTTGCATAATTTTTTTTTCTTCCTTCTGATTCAGTGTGGAGGTGTATTTTCAAAAGGACACCTTATTCACAGCGTGGTTGTAGTTACAAGATTCCTCTATGCACACATAGGTTTTTTTCAAGGTAAACTTTAATGCTTATTCTTAGGAAAAATCGAAGAAACTTGTTGAGAAGACATAAGATGGCGGATTTAGAATTGAAAAGGAAATAACTTATGCTGAAATATTACCTTGTAATAAATATATAGCTAGCTTTAGCTTTCGTTTGTACCTCAGATACATGTGAAACATAAATGTTTTTGTATTGGTGAGTTACAAATATTTAAATGATATTTTACCGCCGAAATATTGGCACATCAATTTTGAAATTGCGGAATTAAAACAAAGATCAGGAACGGATATTTTTTTTTCAAGGCAAGTAGAGAAAGTTAAGTACAGATCGATGGATGGAATTTTAATTTTTACTTTTGCGAAGAGCTTAGAAGTCAATCATGATTCTCATTTCAATTAGCAAAACTTGTTCTTTTTTATTTAATTAATAGATCCGGGGCTGTTATTCCTAACGATTTGATGTCTTAATTTCTTTCTTTGCATAAGGGTGTTCCTCAAAGCTCTATTTTGGGCCCTCTGTTGTTCTCGATGTATATTGATGATCTTCATTCTTGTTCGTTGAACTCTTTCTTGCATAAGTACATGATTTGGAGGACGTACAATTATATAGTAGTTTTCCACTTGGTATGTTTGAGAATGATGCTTGGAAAGTCAATGAGGATCTTAATTTAATTAAGAACGATCTTTGTTTGAATCAAAAGAAATCGAAGTGCTTACTATTCACACTTCCTATTTTTCTGAAATTTATCTGAACAATATAGTACAGTAATTGGTTTCACTGATTCTGCGAAAAATTTGGGATTAACGTTTAATAAAATTTTAACTTGGAATTACCACATTTAGACTGAATTTAGGTAAAGTCTATGGTGCTGTTCGTATGCTTTGGACTTCTCATCATTTAATTTAAAAAATTCATCGTTTCAGTTATGTTTTTCTGTTGTGAAGTTTTCAGTAAGTTATCAGATCACACGAACTTGTTCTAATATTTAAGAGACCTAGAATTTAAAAATAATTGTATATGAAAATATTTAAAAAAATTTTGAATTTGTATTTAAATCCAAACCAGAGGGCTTGGCCTAGATGACTGGAAGCAGCGTGTCTCAGGCAGAAATACTTCATGAATCGGGAGCCGAATAAATAATAAGGAAGTAAGTATTTTTTACATTTTTAAACATTACAGATAGAAAGATACGGTTTTTTTAGTCTTAAAAAATGAAAAATAAAACTATGGCGGAATCAGGGAATATAAGGTACCAAGTTTAAGCGACCTAAAGCCATATTTTTGTCTTGGATCTTACAATTACATCCTTAACAATTCGTTCAATTTTCCTAAAACTTTTTTTTTTATATAACGGTACCTTTCATAGAATTTATTTTCGAAGTTCAAGAAAATAGTTTCTTACTCAAAAACTGTCCTGCAGCTTTTGATAAAAAAAAAACTATCTTATAGTTTCCAAAAAAGTGGTTTTCAATAGAACTTTCAAAAAACAATTACTTAAATTTCAATTTTCTCAAAAAAGATTAAAAAATTTTTGATAATTTTTTTTTGAAAAGTCAATGTTTCGAAAACCAAAATCTCTTTTTTTTTAAACTTTGACAACAAACTGTTTTTTAACATTATCTAATTGGTGAAGATACAAATGATCTTTAACTTAAATATAAGGGCATACCAAGAATACAAATGTTAAGAAAATATTGGTTTGGAAAGTCATATTTTTTGGCTTAATCCTTACGATCTACATATAAGTTAATAAACAAAAATTTTAAAATTAAAACATAGAGCCATAAATTTTGACTTTTCTTTTAACGCTCGCACTATAGGGTAGTCGAAATCCCCTGAGTTTGAGCAAATTATAAAAAAATAAAAGCTTCTAAAAAGTTTGAAGGACATTAGAAAATTTTAAAATACATATTTTTTGGATTTAAAAAAAAATCAAAATTTTTGTTTATATAATTTGATTTTTTTTTCCAAAAACGAGTCAACGATATTTTTGTTTATATTTAATTCTCATTAACAGAGTATTTGTATCTCAAAATTGGTGGTCCAAAATTTTTTCTTAAAATGTTTAAAAAAAATTGACTATGTAAATTTAACAAGAATCATTTTAAAGGGTTTTGGTCTCCAAGTTGTATGTTATAAAATAAATAATAAAAAGAAAAGAAACTTTTAATTTTAAATTTTAAATGTATTTAAAACACAAATTTTACAATTTATTTTAAATTATATTTATGTTCGGTACGCGTTTCGGAAATAAATTTCCATCATCAGACTATCACGATTTTTATTCTTAAATATGTTAATTGCCACTTGCTGTTTGTTTATTTCTGTCATCTGAATATTGTATTGTTCTCTTCTTTCATCTTGTGTATAATGTGAGTGCGGTGTCGAAAATTATTGATTTTGCATAAATTCATATTTTCTTAACAAATCACATAACCTATTATTTAGCTCAATCTACTTAAGTATTTGTTTACACATTTAAAAATGAATTTCATGCTTCTGAGCATTGTTCTCTACTGACTAACATCCATGTTTTTATAAAGAATGGCGCAAAATTTTAAACAGCTTTATGTACTGTTTGTAATTAGCTTACTTTAAAAAGTTTACTAATTATTTCTGAATTTAAAAAAAATGTAACTATATTATCGAGGTAAAACTATTTTTTTTTTTTAAATTGTTTCTGAACACACCTATACAATAATGTCAGTTTATGAAAAAGTAAAGAGACCTTCTTTGACACTTTTAAAACAATCTTGAGGAATTTTTCCAAGGCAAGGAAGCTCGGGAAAGTCATACCAATTCCCAAAAGTCCAAATAGTAATGAATATAGGCTGATTTCTATCCTGCTACTTTTCTCAAAGGTGTTCGAGAAGATAATGCAGAAGCAGATCAACGTTTATCTTAGAAGACAAAACATTGTTTCGTCCAAAACATGCTCTACTTAATGTCATTAAAGTAATCAGACAGGCCTTAGATGAGGATAAGGTTACACTTCTGGTGTTTCTTGATTTCTCTAAGGCTTTCGACATTGTAGATCACTCTTATTTGTGCAATAAACTCTTCTGCTTCTTCTGTGAACTAAACTAAACTATTGGGGCCTCTAATCTTCTCCCCATACACAAATGAGCTCCCTCAACAAATCTCGACTTTTTCGATTCATTGTATGCTGATGACGTCCAAATAATTCAAAGGTGTCCCCCCCTTGGTTTCATTGAAGACTGGGCCAACTCTATAAATCTTGATTTGCAAAGGCATTAAGGAATGGGTTATTTTTAAATTTGTTATCAGTAGGAAGGCCTTAAATCTTTCGTATTTTCTAAATCTAATGTTGAAGAACTCTCCTATAGAATATGTTCAAATTGCATGTAATCTCGAAATGGTATTTAATATGACTCTAAGTTGGGATACGCATATTAATCAGGCAGTGGTATAAGTGTATAGAGTACTACGTTAAGCTAAGGTCTACACAATACTTAACTACTCTATGGGTGTGAGATTTTTTGCAAAACTATTACCACCAGCAGGTGTAAGATTTATCGTTGCTTAAAATAACACTGCGTTATATACAGGGTGTCCATTAATTCGTGTGTCATACTTAGGGATGTGATTCTTGGTCATATTCTTAGAAAAAAATTGTTCTACAGTAAAGTCTGATTTTCAAATTTGACATCACTTTTTGACAATTTAAAAAAAAGGCTAACTTTGGCGTACCCTGACCCATGTTTAGGTCAATTTCCCTGTCAGTACTAATGGTAAGGACCTCATTCTGAACGTTTTTCTTAGAAATATTAACCCTTAAAACTGCGTTTAAATTGAGCTGATATGTTTTTAGAGTTGCCAGATATTCAATTTTAAATGGTGTTTAATTTTTCTTGCCCGAACAAAATTTTGACTTTGAGGTTAATTTTTTTCAAAAAATGCGTAATAAACGTAAAATTTTCTTATTTTTACCTGATGAACAAAACAATAATAAAAAAAACTTATCATTTCATGATACTTGAGAAAATCTAAAACAGGTAAAAAATCGAATTTTTTGTTTTTTACCTACTTTTATTGCAGCATCTACCAGACCTACTGGAGGAAGTTCCACTGCTTCAACTAGCTTCATCATAGTACCAACAATATTTTGCTCCGGCTAAATATGGTCGTGAAGTTAAAGATTGGCTGGATGAAGAATACGGTTATCGAAGAGAGTTATCGAGAATAAACACTCAAAATGAAATCCAAAAACGGACTCTAGCATGCATTTAAAACGCACGAGGGCACTTTGAGCACTTATTATGACTGTATTTGTGTGTACATAAAATAAAAAAATTACTTCAAACTACACAAAATATTGTTTTATTCAAACCCTTTATACCTCAGGGCGATTTGGAGATTAGGACACTGAAATCGTCAATTAAAAACATCAACCAACTGATCAAAGAAAATTATAGGTTGTCTTTCAATTTGTACTGGACGATGACCTGCTTTTCAGCAAGTTAATGTACAAGGTAAATGCAAGCATTCACCCCAACCACGACCTGGAAGACAAAGCCTTACTTTAAAACTTCTACCTTGGTAACGAAATAACGCAATAAATAAATAAATAAAAACAGGATTAGTTCCCTGTTATACTCTGTCCAACAAAAATTGTCAGTACAGGACTAATGGGAGAGCTTTTTCTAAAGCAGTGGCGCCTGATGCACCCTTACTACAATGCGTTAGGAAAAATGCCACTAAAAAAAGAGCAAGCCACTGACTTTTCTTAAGGAATTGTTGTTGTAATTCTTTGCAAAAAGTTGTACACCCCAACATGACGGTCGTCGTATCCCACTGCTGATGAGATACTGTCAAGAGTGTCAAGTGTCTATCAATACGATCGTGCGCTCTTTATCTACATCAAAACAGAGTTACCATTATCATTCTCAATTGCAAGCAAGGAGCTTTTCCAGTGGTCTTTATTAAGGAGCTTTTGGGATTTGAAGCTTTTGAGAACACATTTTAAGAAGATGAGTATGTCGAGTGTTGTCGTATTGCTTTTCAACTTAAAAAAAAAAACGCGCCTATTATCTTACCGCTGGGCGTTGTGGGAAAATGTAAATTGAATATTGTTTTCAGTCGTTTTGAATCGGCAGGCGGTAGGTAAAAAAAAATGCTGCTGTGGCTGTTCTAGTTTTAAGTAGTTAAAGTTTATTTTAAGTAGCTTCAAGTAGTTTAAGTTTATAGTTTATATAAAAATCAAAAAAAAAAGTTACAGAATCAGAGTTTTTTTATATTTTACCGAGAAAATGGATAAAGTTTAATATAAAAATAGTTTTTAGGCCAAAAGGCATTAAAATAAAGATATAGTTTAGCTTAGAGCGCCCGCATAAGGCCAGTTAGTTAGTTGAAGTTATGAGTCGGCCCCAACACACTAACTATCATGTTATTCGGAATCGCGTCACCAAAATCGATTTTCCTGCTTCCTCCTATCTCTTTTTTCCCGATCGGACACAGTCCAACTGAACCGAATTTGCTCAGCTCCGCCTTGTGCAAGCACAGTCTTAGGATTTAATCCACGTTAATATTTTACATTGAATAGATCGCAACTAAATTAACCAGTTGTTGGGTTAGCTACATGTGCAAGTTCCCAACCTTGCACATATGGAATTTTGTAAAAAAAAAATTGAATAAATAGAAATGCAAATATTTAAGGCTTACATCTGAAATATTATCAAGTTTCCAATTATTTTGATCGATGTTTTTTTAAATCTTTCGAATAGATTGCAATAAAGGTTCTTAAAGCTAGTTTAGGGTGTAGAGTAATGTTTGATATATAAAAACAATTGTCACAAAGTCTACTAGCCAATTAAAGACAAATCAAAATAAATCTCGGACGTATTCATTTGACACTCTAAAACTCTTCAACGTCCTTCGCGATTGGTAGCTTTTGTGACACTTGTTATCAGCATCTCCCTTATAACACACATATTACCACTTAGCCCTCAGAAATGTTTTTAGCAGGTTTTCAATCAGATTTTAAATTATATAGTCCATTATTCAACACAAAATCTTTCAATTATAAAAAAAAGCTCGAACGGAAAATTTATTTAAACCCAAAGGAACAAAAATAAAAAAAAAAATTATTCGGTCTGTCTAGTTTGTTTACGAAATAAAATTTTCTATCAACATAAAAAATAGATAATCGAATCAGATAGCCACGGTTGCATTCATATCCAATTAAAATCACCAAAGCAGAAGCAAAGGACTAACAAAGCAACACCAACACCATAAGAGCAGTGACATATCCAATAGAAAATCTATTGCATATGACACTAAACAAAACTTTCCCACTGTCCCTACATCAAGTCACAGTATAATCGTGTGTACCAACAACTGAACAACAAGAACGTCCGACAACCGACCGACGACGACGACACAAACTGCATACATTGCAAATTCCTATCCCGCTGAGCTTCGAGGACGACAAAAATCCAGGACGTTAATTATTATTTTCCCTCATCTCCTGCACATACAAAGGTAGGAGGGAGGAAGGACCTGAAGGAATTTCTATGTGAAATTGTTTACGATTAGGAATATATCCGTTCGATTTTATATTGTTATGGGAATTATTGTGTTGCGTGCAATATTGTAACTTGCACAGCACAGGATTCTCTCTCTATCTCTCTATGTATTGAACTTCCTGCCTTTTTATTTTGTTGTGCCTGCATAACAAGATTTGTTGTGTTGAACGGACCAACTCTTCTGCAAAACGAATTTGCAAAAGTGGACCGTTATTGTTATCTACGGTAAGTTGGAGTCAATTTACAAAAAGAGCTAGCTATACCGGAATTCACATAATTCTGAATAATTCTGTGGGAAATGGCTGTTAAATGGTTATCTAGTTATAAAACACTAAGGTAGTGAACCGATAGAACATCATTATTGCTTCCGCAGTTAATCGATGTGGCCATACGAGTAGGTTTGAGGCAGAAGGTATATTTTGTAGTTGTGAGATTTTAAGCAAATTGATGTAGGTTGAAAAGGTTTGGGATATATACTTAATTAATACAAAAATTTAAAAAAAAAAGAACTTCTACACCTTATTGGTTCTTTGTGTGAGATCACCATTTTTTCAATCGTCTTGAAAGATTATAAATGTATTACTGAAAAATGAATAAAGGTCACATTCGAATTGTATTTATCTTTTTTAATATCCCTGTAATAGAGATGGTTAGTGCCTTGGAGTGTTGGAATATCACTCTGGAAGGCTAGGTTAGAATCCCAGGGAAGTAGATTCCACATACAAAAAAAGACGTGCTACTTCATTAGATTCCACCTACAAAATGTTAGACGTCCTGCCTCTTGCAATCAAGAAAACAACTTCTTTAAGAGAATTTCTTCTTCTTCTCTAAAAATCTCTTACACTGATGAAGCGCATTTCTTCTTAGCCATTCGGATTCGATTAAGATTCAGTGGTTCATTTTTGTCGTTAGTGGGAAATCTGGGGCGAAAACTTTTTTTTATACATTCATGCAAGGATCTTCAAATAGCTTGCTCCATTTGGAAAAGATTTCCAGATATTTATGAATTGATATTCCATTTCCATTAGCGCCCTATATGTGAAGATCCAGAGGTTGCTTTTCATCAATTGAATCTATTAAGCTCATAAAATAAATTGGGTGGTGCAACAGCTCATTCATAGGGAACCAACATCAACAGAACCTAGTGACTTACGACTTACGAGACTCAACCATGCCTGATGTTTGCATTTTACTATAGTAATGGCTAAAACAGATGTGCAGCAAGTCTGCACGCAGCGATGCATGCAGCGCTGCAGCCAGAACACATGTGCATACTTCCTTACTTTAATGATGCCTAGTTCTGTTAAAACAAAAATGACATCTGCCAAATTTTCATTCTTTTTGTTTGCTTAAATTGTTTTGTACTTAAAGTTTTATAAGTTTATTTTAAATTAAATGGATATTTCAACAAACAAGGACCAAATTTTGATTTTGTAGTGATTTCGCATCAACAGCAAGAGTTGTCTCTGTCGTCGTCGTCCTCGAATTCTTCTTCTTCCTCGTCCGAATCATTGTCATAGCCGCTAGTACTACTGTGAAATTGTGATGGTATATTGAGTGTTGGGGTGGCAGCAGTACTATCTGCGGTAACTAATAATGGAGAGTTTTGTTTTTAAATTTATTACTATATAAAGTTCTGTTAATACGTTGCTTTAAATACCAATTGATTGCTAAATCTATTATCCATTAGTTTTACAAAAAAATGTAATCAATAAGTCTGTATTTTGTTAATTCCAATAAGTTTTTTTCAAATAAAATGGTTCAAAAAATTTTTCTTTTGACGGTTGCATTATACTTGCACGTGTATTAAGATATCTACTAAAAACTAAAATAGTACGTAAAGTGTGAAATAAAATGTCAACACGATGACCTGAGTAATTGTATTATGTATTCCCATTATTACATATGTAGGTAGTCCTGCCATAAGTTCTGTCCCTAACAAAAACACGTTTTATTTAAAAAATAAAAAAGCAATCAAAATTCTTTTTACGGCATTTATTAAGTATTAAATTTACAATATTAGCAACATCCATTTGAATTTGTTGTTGTAATTCATCAATTTTTGCAGCTAACATAGGCATAATTTGCCTTTGATTACTTTCGAAATTACTTCGGTCAAGCGGGTGAGGGTAAATTGGTTGATAAGCTGTACAAATGTGTCACGATGTTCACCATTCTGTACTTCCCTATAACATAACAAATACACCGTTATTTTATCCGTCTATTTTACTAAGATCACAATTTAAAACTCACTTGCCAGCTAAGAACGCACTTAGTTTCTTTTTAACTTCCCATAGGGAGTTATTGTAATCGGTCCGATTTGTCAAATTGGAATTTTTGACATTTCTCGACGTTTCAAGGTCCCTAGAGGCTATATCAATCATTTTTAGAGAGATGTCTGTGTGTGTGTGTGTACGTACGTTCGTACGTTCGTACGTTCGTACGTTCGTACGTGCGTACGTTCGTACGTCCGTACGTTCTTGTACCATTTTTCGTCGTCGATATCTCAAGAACGAGTACAGATATCGACTTCAAATAAATTTTGTTTAATAGATAATAACTTCGAAAGAGGCTGAAAGGGCGTTTATTAAAATTCAGTGAGTAGTTTTTTCACTATAACGGTTTAAAAAAAAAGTAAAAATTTTGGTTAGTTTCAAATATCTCACGAAAAAATAATGCTATTGATTTCAAATAAAATTTAATGTACTCATTATAAGGTTATACAGATTTGGTATGAATTTAGAAAAAAATGAACATACCGTTATTTTTTTAAATAAAAAAAACTGAAAAAAAAAATTTCATAACCCAGATATTCTAAGAACGGAAAACAATTTGAAACTCAAAATAATTTTATTTTACGAAAAATAATGTGTTTGACAACTGGTGAAAATTTCAAAAAAATTCCGTTTACAGTTTTTTTACAAAAAATAAAAAACTATATAAAACTCTATTGAAAATTGGTAAAAATTGTTTTTCGACTCAAATTTCTCGAGAACTAGTAGTGATATTGACTTTTAATTTAGTTTATTTTATACATAGTATAATTTTGTATAATTGATAAAATGTTGACAAATATTGAATTAATAGTTTTTTTTTAATAAAAAAAACTACATATTAAAAATTCTAGTGAAAACTAGTTAAAATTGTATTTCCAGTCGAATTTCTTGGGAATGAACACCGATAGTTCCTTCTAAAGTATGTTATTTTATACATCGATACCTTCCCGTAAGAATTTATACTAAACGACATTTCTAAAATTGTTCAGGAAACGAAAAAAACCAAGAAAGTTCTAGTTGAATCATAGTGTGCTAAGAGACAATTTTGGTTAAACTAAGTGACAACTAACAAAATTTTTTGTTGCTCACGACAATGAGATCTTTATTAATGTCGCTTAGCATAATTTTTTTGGCGGATAATACAAATTTCAGGGGGCAACATTATTTTATTGAGAAAACATGGCAGTTGATAAATTTTTTTATTTGTACTCTAGTTTCCTTTTCATGCATAATAGGTTGGCGAAACCCAGGCCAAAACGTGGCCCTTCATCAAAAAGTCATTTTCGAAAAAAGTGTCGCTTAGTACATTCTTACGGGAAGGTATCGACATAATACAATTATTAACACATGGTTAAATTTTGACAAGTATCGAATTGACAGTTTTAACAAAAATATAAAAAAAATCTACTAAACAGTGGTAATATTTGTTTTTCGACTAGAATATCTTGAGAACGAGCAATGATATTGACTTTGCCATTATTTAATTTTATACATAATACAATTTCTAACAAATGGTTTATATTTGACATATATCTAGTTTTAGAGCGGATATATTTTATAAGTGACCTTCCATCATAAAGTTTTCAAGACCACAAATGGGAAGTTATCAGTGTGGGTCGCACCCAGCCTCTTTTTGTGTTCGTTCTCATAGCGCTTCAAATACGATTCCAACAGCTTCGCCAGTTGCATTTCAACTTTGTTTACAAAATCTTTCATATCCTTGAAGGTGTTGTGAGTATTACCTTGCTTCAGTTCTTTGATTTCGCTTGTAGAATTTTGATTTGAACTGATTGTTTTTGAACTAAATCTAAAATTTTACTCATTTTCATGTTGATATCGCTCAAGTCATTGTTTGGCTCTGAAGTTATTATGAGGTTATCGGAATTTTGAAGTTCGGATGAGTGCCTTTTAACTGTGCGAACATCTGGCACTTTTGGCGAAATGCTGGTGCACTTCACGACTGGGACTGGAATTTCCGCTGGTGAGGTTATCTATGTTATTGCGATTTGAACTGTTTTCAATTGCAGTGGATGAACTAAATGCATCTGGCGTCATCAAATTAATCAGTGTAAAACACTTATGGCTAACAGTAGACAAATGTGGTGATGGGTTTGGAGAGTCAGTCTTGTCAACGCCTACCACATTTGTCGGAACACTTGATACTCGATCGAAAAGAGCATCTAATGGAACCTTATCACTTGTTCCACTCATTGCTTGCACAGCCACATTATCTAAATACTTATCATTTGATTTTCGCTCGGATTTTCTATAAATTCCTTCGTACTATCAAGGGAAATACTGCTCTTTACATCGGTGTTCTCGTCCACAGTTGGCCGATGAATTTCAATTTTTTATTTTCGCTCGTCCTAATGTTAATTGTTTGCAAGCATTCCAAAGTACCGCAGTCCCAAATTTTAAACTCTGTGTTATCATCTGCACCGGTTAGGGCATATGTATTTCCAATATGAACTTTATACAAAATATAGTAAGTAAGATTAAATTTAATTACTATTTAGATAATCTTACTCTGCTGATATTTTAGTTAAGTTGTACAAAAAGAAAAACGATGATACCGGTTTTCCACCGTGGGGTTTCCACTGATGCAAGTATCTCGGTTCATTTTCATGGAAATATACCTGATAGAACCGAATAAGACCATCTTCCCCGCCAACTCCATGTGTTGTACCGTCGGGTGATAGAGCAACCCAAGTTATAACTAAAGTTGGCTCATAGAATTTAAGATAACCAGTGGCTATGTCTGTTGGAGAAAATTTGCCAATCCCATAATTAACATTAATGGTGTTCACATTGAAACACTGATAAATACTGCCTCTGGCCCACACAATCAACTGATCACTCTCTTCGTCGTCATTGCTCGAACAATCCACATAAGGACACCATGAAATTTTATCATATTTAGGAGGGTCTTCGATTTTGATAAGCAAATTGCAGACCAAATTTTTGCTGATCATATCGATTTTGTGGACATACAACGAACTGGCATCAATCGAAGCCAATATTCGCTCATTTTCGATGTGAGCGAACTGCAGATCCAGCATCTCTCCGGACATTCCCTTGATCAATGCGCGAAGGCCGAAAGTTGCGTTAACCACTCGAACCATGCCTCGGTTCTGGAGATTTTGTTGTTCACATTTATAACTTATGCTATATGCTTTCACTCAATATGAACGGCTATCAAATGGCCTGGATAATTCTTTGTCTCCCATTTGTAGTCAACGATGTTTTTGAGTTTCACTTTGGAACTGCCATGATCATGATTGCCAGCGCTTCCGACGATGGTCACGTTTGGTTCGTTGATCTCATAGCAGTGTTGTTTTTCGCCGGACTTGAAAGCAATAACATTTAACGAGAGTATGTCGCTGCTGGATTTTGTTAGGAAACTACTCATTTTATTAGCTGGCTTATTTTCTTGATTCTTGGATGAATTCTCCGGATGAAGTTCTTGTTTTTTAGTATAAAAACTAAAAGTATAAGAAACGCTATTAACATATCACATTTGGCTATGGGACAAATCTTTGTTGCAAATGGAATTTATTATTTTGCAGATTTGGTGGTTTTTCAATAACTTTTTTTTGCAAATATGACAGACAATGTCAACAATCTGTCAATATCAGTAATGCCAAATGGCAATTATTTGGAAATTTTTGTTTTACAATTATGGCTGCAATGAAACTAGGCAGCAAATTTAGGAATAGAGACATAGTGCAGCGCTGCGCTGCATGCAGACTTTCAATGATTCTGCTCCCATAAGAACCTGTGTAATTAAATTTCGCTGCAGGGAAAATGCTGCACATGTGTTTTAGCCATAATGGACAATGTCTTCTGCCAAGTCCGAACGGCAACTCGCAACACTTTTCATGACAAGATATACTCTTAGAGGATCTGTCAAGCAAGAGGCAATAAACGCCTGGAAAACTTTTTTTGCGCCGGCTGAGAATCGAATCCTATGGGGGGTTCACATTCTCAAATATGTTTGACAAACACTGTTTGATTGACTCGATTTTGAAAATGTGAACGCTCTATTAAACGGATTGTCAAACATGTTTGATGATATCAAAATAATTTGATAATAATTTGTTGGTCAAGTAAGTTTTCTAGTCTAAATTTTATCTATGTCCTGATTTAGTCCGCCATGGTAAAAATTCTGATGAGAAGTGATATTTGACAGCATGTTTGACGAATGTAAATGCTAATGTATTTCATCCATCAATTATTCATCATGCCGTGCTTGTTAAACAAATTTGAGAATGTGAACGCCACTTATGTATGACAGTTCAACGTACTTACCAGTATCTATACCAAGTGGTACTACAGTGGATTATGTGTATGACAAAAAAGATACAGTTGGAAACAAAAAATACTCGTATGAGTATTTGAATATTAGGAAACTGGCTTTATTTGCCGTTCGGAATGCCATTGTCGAAAGAGCATTTTCTATACATATTTAGCGTCGGAAAGAGAAATTGTATGGGGAGTGAGACAGCCGATAGCATTCTGCGAGTAAGACATTCTTTAAAATCTATATGGACAAAATGTGGCAATTTTAATAAGGCGAGAACTTATCAAAGCAATACAAATATTCAAACTAAGATGACGGAATCTTACGAAAAAACAATAGCTGTAAGTAATTTCGGGGTTTTAAAATGTTTCTAAGGGGAAAGGTTTTTTTTTATCTGGTAACACCATGTGAGTCAGTTTAATAATTTTTATTTTATAAATAAAATCTTGGCCAGATCCACTTCAAATGTGTACCAAAAATTTCTAAGAAATTAATATTTTTATACATCATATACATCCAGAGGCGTATTTAAGGATTTGGCACCCCGGGCTGAGAAATTTTGCCGCCCTTTAGAACAATGAAAATAAAGTAATAAAAAAAATAATAAAAAACACAAACCGCATAGTATTTGATGTTTTCAATTTTCTGTGTGTATATTGATTACAAAATTCATTAACAATAGATCCGTTATCTAAATTTTTTGTCAGTTCAGCTTCTGTATTTAATAAAGCTAAACTATTAAGGCATTCTTCGCCAGTGTTGCCGCAAGCCAAAAAAAAGAGTCGCTAGATCGACTTTAAAAATCCGCTAGATATGCTAAAATTTTGAAAAAAGTCACTAGAAAAAATTTTCAGTACACATATCAAAAAAACATATTCAATAATAACAAAAAATTTATTTTGTATAGTAAAGAAAAACTTATAAACATTAAGTTAACATAAAAACTCTTTAAAAAAAGCAAAAACAAATTCAGTATAGTAAATATATCTACTTTTCGTTTTTTTAATTAAAAAGTATAAGAAGTTTTAATAATAACTTCAAATATCTATTATAAAAATAATCAATCACAAATAATTATAGCCATTATATCATCTTCATCAATTTCATTGACTTCAATATCTAAAGCATTATTGAAATTATTTTTTGAAAACAAGTAGGTACATATATGTATATTAACAAATAAAATTTAAGTTTACTCCCGAAATCTTCGCTTCGGGCGACTCGTCAAAACCAAACAAAAACAATTAAAACTAAAATTGTACACAAAATAAAGCTTAGAAACGAAATGACTAGGTAGTCTAGTTTCTAAAACATATACATATACCCGCTCACTCGCAATCACACTTGTTTCGGTTTTCTCTTGTATGGTGAAGTTTCAAATTTAGTTCAGTAGTCGTTGTAAAAAAAAAGAATCGATCGAAAATCATTTCAAAAGTGCCAAACTCGAATGCCGGGGATGTATGTAACTTCACCAGGGGCGTAATATTTACAAAAAAATATGTTCTTGCAAAAAGTCACTAGAAAAGTAACTAGAATTATCTAGCGACAAAAAATAATTTTTTGTCACTAAACTTTTGAAAATTCCGTTAAATATAGTGACAAAGTCACTAAAACGGCAGCACTGTTCTTCGCTAATGCGAGACCTTAAATAGTTTTTTATTCACTACAATTTTATGCACTACAATTTATCACTGCAGTGCACAAGTATATTCTTAAAGCGACCTCAGCTTCAAATGCTTCCTTCAATTCTTTTTCTCTTATATGAAGGTTGAGCTGCCTTAAACTCATATTTTCAGTGATGTTTTGCTCCAGAAAATGTTAAAGTAAGACACACTCTTCTTGAAAATTTTCCACAAGATTAACCAGGTATAATTTCTGAAGAGTGGTTGCATTTTTTCGAATTGCTTCTTCACTCATGTGATCAAACTTAGATAAAAAAAAAAACCATTTGTTATTGCTTCATAGGATGAATTTCTTCTCTTCAGCGCACTCAATAATAGGTCGCAAATGGGAATGAATGTATTTATTTTGAAATTTTCACGACCACAAAAAAGAACCTACCCTCAGCGACACTCATCATCTCGTTTTTTCCTCTTAGAGCCTGGACACAGTTTCAACGTCTGTATCAACACCTTGAATTTTTACTTGCGACTTATAGGTACTATAACGCAAGTTATGCATTTGTAAAAAAAATCGAACTCGAGATTTTGATCAAAGTTGACATTACGATGATAGCGAAGGTGAAAAAAGTGGGTCTGGCAATTCTGTCTGTCTGTCTGTTCGATTACAGCTAAACGGCTTGACCGATTTTCTTCAAACTTGGTAGATATGGGTTTCAATTTTTTACCCCCGGATGTTTTTTGATTTGATTTTTTAAGTACAAAATCTTATAAATATTTTTTTTTCTCAAAAACTGTCCCAACGATATTTTTAAAAAAAATTCAAAAAATTTAATTTAGTTAAACCTAGGTAATAGTTGAAAAAAATTTTCCAAAAAATGAGTAGTTTTGGTACCCCCCTTAGGGTACCGATTTTGATCATTTTTTTATGCTAAAGCTTCCCGGCAGTTTAAACATTATTGTGTATTCAAATTTTCCAAAAAGATTTTTTTGGATTTTTAAAAAAACTTTCAAATTTATTTTTTGAAAATTCAATATTTCGAAAATAAATAATAATAATAGATAAATAAAAGTTTGGAAAAATAATCTACAATATATCAGAAAAATAAATTCATTTTACCTAAAAATAACGGTACCCTCCATACAAAAATGTTAAAAAATGGTTTTCGAAAATCGTATTTTTCTCGAAAACGGTTACAAGAATTTTGCTTAAATTTTTTTCTTTCTATTATTTTTTAATATCTGTAATTTAATAAAAAAAATTTTGAAAACAAGATATTACTGACTGTACCTACCATAGAACGATTTTTTAAAATTTTGAATTTCTCATTATCAGCACAACGGGTTTTAATGAAATTTCATAGAGAGAAGCTTCTAAAAAGTTTAAAAAACATGGCATTTCAAAACTTAAAGAAAAATATTTGTTTTGAATTTTGAAAAAAAAAAATAGATATCTATTTTTTTTGGAAAATTCAATATCTCGAAAACGGCTCCATATTTTTTTTCTAAATTTAATTTATACTCGTATTCGAACAATAATAAAAACTTTAAATTGGCGTACCAACATTTTTTGTTAATGTTCTTTCTTCAAGTTTGAAAATAAAATAACCTGCCATATCTACTTTTATTTTGTGTCGTTATGAAATACTTATTTTGGTCGAAAACGTTTTTAGCGATTTTGATTTAAATAAAATTGTGCAGTTAATTATTATATAGAGGCATTTTATTTTGCAGATAAATTTTTTTTTTCTTTTTCAAAACAAAAGTGCTAAGGTTAATATTGTAATTTCATTTTCCAAAAGGTTGACTGAAATTTCAAATTTCAGAATATTGTATGGTTGAAGTTGTGTCTGTTTTAAATTCCATTTTTAATAATACTGCTTATGAATACTATAATAAAATGATGTACATACACCTGTGTAAGAACAACAAAGTCTCGAGTAGAAAGTACGTACTATATGTTCTAAGTTAGCTCGATAAATGAAATTGTTTAAAATATACAACTAAAAATATTAGTTTAATTGACAAACTTTGTTATAATTATATTAATCGAAACGAGGCTACTGTTTCTAAGACTGCTTACTTTAAACGAGTAAAGTGGTTAGGTCAAATAATACGCCATTTCATACTAATTATCAAACAATCTTCTTGGTTAAATTAAACTAAAAGCTATGTTGTTTAAATGAAAGAATATCTTCTTTTCATTTTATGTATTTAATATTTAAAAAAAAAATCTTGGTTTAAATAACTGATTTTAGATCTTACTGAGTACCTAAATTGGTTGCAATTTTTACAACTAAATAATCATCTCATCTGATTTAACCGAATGGTAATGTTCACAATAACATATCCAATTCCATTTTTAAATGATTAACAAAAGTTGTTATAATTCCACACCAATTTAGTTAAAATCATCAATCACATTTATGAAATTAATTAACCGAATTGACGCGTGTAATTTTAACCGGGTAAGTTTGCTGGTTGTATATTCGATGTCTCGCTTGTTTAATTTTACACAACACATGGAATTTTCGTAATAAAGATTTATGTAACCAAAATAAAAAAAAATTATAGAACGTATTTCATTATTTTTTACATTTTCCTATAACAGCTTATATCCGAGTATATTTGAATATACGCAAGTATTTAGCTACATGAATCTTATTTTTATAAGTTAGCAGCGGTCTTGACTGACGCTCATATATGTTAAGTCGACAGCTGCTGGTAGAAGAAATCACCACACTCAAAACAATGCAAAAGAAGAAGAAACATCTCAATTTAAATAAGACCTAAGACCCACTGGGTTGGATTATAGAATATCAATCTATTTTTTGTTAAATGATTTAGAAGTTAATTTGTTCTGTCATCTCTGATAAATTGGGGTATAATACAAAAAAAAAAAAAAACCGATGAGAGGCAAATGATTAAGAGAATATATATTATTCCAAGTTCTGAAATCTTATTTATTTATATGTATGTGTATATTTTTTGTTTGCAACACCAAACACCTCTATCATCCTACATTCACAAAAGAAAAAAAAAAGAAGAAAATAAACTTCGCATTTTCAGTTAATTTTCTCTCTTAACACCTTAGCGTTTAGACGTTGGGAATTTTATTATTTTTTTTTTCTTTCGGAGAAACCAAACAAAAAATATTCTCACAAAAGGTTCTTATGCCATCCAACACACCTATCCATCTTTTCCCACAAAACCACAGCCGTCTTGATAACAAATCGAAATAATAAATCTTCTAAAAGGTTTACAAACATCGGAGTACACAGCCAACAACAAAAAAAAATCTACCCTGAATAGCAAATTACTTTTTCTACCCTTAGGACCAGAGATTTGGGGCAACTTAACAAAATACAAAAATAAAAAAAAAATGTGTATTTGATTATTTGGTAACAGGAGCACCGGTGTGGAATATTTTGTGTCTATGAATTCTTCTGGATTTATCTTTTCATTTTGTTTTGGCTTAAATACTGCTCCAAATGATTTCAGAGATTTTTACTTGTAAAAAAATAATTCCTAGGGAAAAGATGAACACACTTTTTATTCTGAGCTATTTTGGCTGAAATTGCTGGACCAGAAGTTCCGATGCAAAAAAAATTTCGACTTATAGATCAATATTCAAATATCCCATACCAGTCAGGCTTTTTTGTGAGGCAGAAATTGAACGTATGGTTTCTCAAGGAATCTTAGAGCCAGTTGACTTTTCGAAATGGGCCACACCTATTGTTCCTGTGATCAAGCCAAACAAAACAGTTCGTATCTGTGGGGACTATAAATCTACATTAAACAAAGCTCTTGATCCTCATACCTTCTCCATTCCTTCTATGCATGACCTAATATCAAACCTTCCTCTTGGCTCAGTTTTTGCAAAACTAAACCTCGCTCAAGCGTACTTGCAGCTGACTGTTGATGATGAGACAGCTACGAGAGTTGGCCCAGAAGTATCCGACCTAACAAAGAAAACACAAAAAATTTGGGTAAAAATATCCTTATTTCTCTACATAGTCTCCTTTTAGCTCGATACACTTTTCCCAGCGATGTTCAATAGCTTCAATACCCTGTTTATAGTGAGAACCGTAAAAAACAAACTATTAAAACCCTTAGAGGTGAAACGGCTTCAATATGGAATTTCTTCAGCACCAGGGGAGTTTCAAAAAACAATGTCAAATTTATTAAAGGGTGTAGAAGGGTTAGAGTTTTATTTGGATGATCTCATTGTAGTAGCGCGAAATTCAGAATAGCTTGCAAATATTCTTCGAGAGGTATTTCAAAGGTTAGACAAATATGGTTTACGATTACGAAAAGAGAAGTGTGTGTTCGACGTACCATCGGTCACCTTTTTAGGTTTCCGTAGTGATGCCGAAACAGAATTTCCTCTAACAGAAAAAATAGATGTTATTCGGAACACTCCAGCTCCAAAGAACAAAGTTGAACTGCAAGCTTTTCTCGGACTTCTTAACTTTTACCATTCATTCCTTCTTGAAAAAGCAACCTTAGCAGAACCAAACTATTCATAAAAATGCATTTGATAAATTAAAAAGTTTGCTTTCATCTGATCCCCTACGATGCAAAATTTACCAGTGAGATTGACATGTAATGTTTCGCCATATGGAATTGGCTCAGTTTTAGCTCAATATTTGCCAGATGGCACCGAACGTTCAATTTCGTTTTATTCAAGGACTCTTTCAGATTCCAAAAGGAACTACGCCCAAATTGATAAGGATGCTCTGGCTATGATAGCGAGTGTAAACAAATTTCATGGCTTCCTTTATGGCCGACATTTCGAAATCTTCACGTGCCATAAACCTTTACTTGGATTATTTTCGTCTTCAAAGCCTAAACCAAATACCTTATCTCCAAGAATGCTTCGCTGGAACATCTTCTTAAATGCCTGCAGTTACGATCTTCTATACAAACCTGGGAAAGACATCGGACAAGCCGATGCATTTAGCCGTTTCCCCGTTCAGCTTCCTAAGACTGCAGAAGAAGAGGAAGTCGTTTTAATGATTGAAATGCTACAAGCCAGTAATATTTCTAAAGAGACAAAAAAGGATAAAGTTCTTTCACGTGTTTCACACTGGGCGTTAAGGGGTTGGCCAAATACGGTAGACCCAGAATTTAAGCCATTTTTCATGAGAAAAAATGACATTTCCTATATAAAGGGATGTTTAATGTGGATCAGCGAGTATTGATTCCAAAGGTTCATCACTCATCAGTTCTAACTGGCATTACACGCAAACCATCCCGGTATTGTTCGGATGAAGGCATGAAGGCTTAGCCAGGAGTTACATATGTGTGGTGGCCTAAAATTGACGAGGACATCGAAAAGACCGTTAAGTTATTTTTTACGTGTCAACAAATGCGACCAGACAATTCGACTACGACTGGTTATACCTGGGAAGGATCCAAGAATCCGTGGTTTAGGTTCCACATTGACTTTGCTGGTCGGTTCAAAGGAAACTTATTCTTTTTTGTGGTGGATTCATATTCTAAGTGGTTGGAAGTTCATCCAGTTTATGCCACATCTTCTGCATGTGCTTTAATGGTTTTGAGACAACTTCTTGCAACACATGGTCTACCCGATATTATTGTTTCCGATAACGGAGCAGCATTCACTTCTTATGAATTTAAACAATTTTGTGAAAATAATTTAATAAAACATTTATTTTCAGCTCCATTTCATCTGTCTACAAATGGGCAAGTGGAGCGAATGGTTCGTACTACCAAGGACTATTTGAAAAAAGTTACACACGGCGATATCAAATTGCGTTTTGTTAGATTCTTGCTTGACCAACATATTACTCCGCATACAGTAACAGGTCGATGTCCTGCGGAGTTACTTTTCAACCGAAGGCCACAAAATTACTTCGACAAACTTCATCCAGATGCCATATCTTTACAACCAACTTCAAAAATGGATGTTTCGAAAACGCCTCAGTATAATGATTTACAACCAGTTTGGTACCGTAATTGTTCTGTAGGATCCGGGTGGATGTCTGGAAACATACCGCAGACTACAGGTCCAGTTTCAATCATAATCAACACTGAAAAATAGCCACATGATTCGCCGACATTCAGATCAAGTTCGACGTCGATCAACAGAGCCAGTTATTCATCATGAAGACATGAAGAACCTAATATACCTGAATTGAGAATGATGCACCGTTGCAAGTTCTTAGTGATCGAGCAGATCCTTCTATACCTCGACGTTCCGAAAGCATACAGGTTTATCCAATCAAGGGCAAAGCAGTGTCACGTCCTAACTACAAATATTAGCTAAGGCCCTGAACGCAACTCATTAGGAAAAATCTGAGCTGCCAAAAATAAATATCGAAAATGGACTTCCGACTTGCATTTCCGTGACAGAGTTCAAACAAAAAAGTTTTTTCTTCTAAAATATTAAACTTCAATTAATATTGTAACTTAATCTAAAAACATTTAATAAATCACTATAGAATTTAACTTAATAAATTGATAAGATAAATATTTATTCGATTCTTATTTATTCAAGAACATAAAAGTATTTGAATGGGAAACCTTCAATAAATAAATAAAATAAATAATCGCACGAATTTCACGTTGACGGCTGCTTGCAAGTCGATCCAAATTTTCAAATACGAGTAGTATTTCATTCGAAAAAAAAACAACAGTTTGAAAAAAAAAAAACATTTTGCTTCTTCAAAAATCTAATAAAATATTTAATTGTGTCGATTAAGACTTCAAAGAAAAATATCTGTCTTATCTGGAGATTGCTCGTAATCTCATATAATACGCAAATCTTTAATTTGATTTTCGACACGAAAATCGATTTTGTGTTTGAGAGCTAAAATATATCCCAAAAAGGATATGAATTCCATTGAAAAATATTAAAATGACAACGTCACTCCCTCTACCTGTTTGCAATTTTCATCTGATGTATATTTCCGGGATCTCCTTTTTCAAGAGTGTGTTTGGTTTTTGAATTTTTATGTCAATTTTTGCCTCAAAGTCTTGCATGCTCCATTTTTTTGTAGATTTTTTTTTCTCTTGCTTGGTTGTTGGATAGTTATCCTTCAGTTCTTGGAATATCGATGTTTTGAAATGTACCCTGAATGGAAATGTGTATGCTTGATGGGTAATTTAATAGACTGATAGAAAGAGGTACTTTATGAATTTTTATGATATTGGGGATATAAAGCTGTCGAATTTAAAAGGATGTAATATGGATTCTGATTTTTTTTTGTCTTCTTTGTTGTTCATTTCAGTTTGATCTTTTTTTATTAAAAGTGATTTAAAATCGTAAAAGGGTGTTAACGTATTGATTAAATTCGTATATGGTTTTATTTTTCAACTGCTTTTCATTGAGTGCAACAAAAGAAATTAAATCATTTGATTTCAAGTGCATTTCTGATGGCACTGCAGGAATATTCAATTCACAAGCTCTAATAATTGATGTATAAAGAAGATCAATCTGGTGTACTTATTATGACGATACTAATAGCGGGTTTTCATAAAAAAAAATAATATTTTTTATGATTTTCTAGCTTTTTGAAAATAGGCATCACTAGACCCGAATTCCGTGGTAACATTTTTGCTTGTTGCAAATTAATTTTATTTTATTTATCGAAACGATTTATTCAAAAATAACAATCTATATTGATTGAAAATTATAAAAACTCGAGACTTGGATATTCATATCCATAGAATATGTTCCGATCTAATAAAAAAGAAAGGAAGCACAGAGGCCAACTTCGTTATGACCTTTGTATATAAAGTTAATATACACTCAGAGAAAAATACTGTGTAAAATTACCTTAAACGCCTTAAGCGGCAAATACACACGACACTTGTGTGCACACCGGTGTCGGTGTACGGAAATGTGTGCCGTGTGTGGGCTGGCGCGAACACCAATTTTCGGTGTCAGACACCGTGTGAGTAAAATCAAAAGATTTTGATTTTTGGTGTCGGTGTCGGTGTCTCGATCGGTGTGATGTGTATGGGGATGTGCGCGCACATTTGCTGTTCAGTATTTATTCACTAGTCACTATTTACTTATTCCAGCCGAAACGTTGTGCAGTAAAGAGCGTCGAAAAATTTACTTGCGACTTATAGGCAGGGTTGCGAAAGCTTAAGTCAGTGGTGGGTAACTTATGAATTAAAAGCAATGTAATTCAGCAGCTAGTTACTGACTTAGAAATTAAAAAAAAATAAGTCATGAGCAAGTAAGTGACTTAAGAATTAAAAAAAAAATGTATTTAAAAGTTTCCTAGTGACTTATGAATTAAAAAAAAAAATAATTCATAAGCTAATGGATGAAATCTGATTAAAAAATTATTAATTGGAAAATTTATAAGCTAGCATGATAATTTTATGACACACAAAAGCTTGAAATCTACTTTCGTTAATAATTAAATAATTATGTAGCCAAAACAAGCTTAAACATTTGCAATCTACCAACTAGCTTATGAATTAATTATGGTAAATTTACCTAGTTGTCAAGCTTTATTCCATAGATAAACTTGCATAAATTTCCCTACTTTAGACAGTTCCTAATAAATTTGTTTTGCCTTAGCAATTTAAGGCATGTTATCTTAGAACTTACCAAGTTCAAAACTGCCCTAGGAGTAACTTAGTTTATACCTCGATTTAGGTTAATTTTACACAGATTTTTCTTTGGGTGTACAAAGGCACAACTTACAAACATTACAAAATTATTGAATTTTGTATAAAATTTTTTTTTCCTACCTATCGATATTATGGATTACAATTTTTTTTAAATAAAACATTTTTTTAAGAATTTGTTATAATGAGACAGACTAAAAATTTTAAAAAATTAATGTTAGTGAAAAATGTTCATAAGCATAAAATTCAAATTAAAATGACTAAAAAAAACGCCTTTAATAGTTGTAGCTTTAAAAACAGGATCCCATTTAAGCAAAGTATTAGTTTCTGCAAGAAGAAAAATTATAATTCGTTGTAGCGGTTTGTCAAAAAAAAAAGCTTTTATATTCAAAATTCTTAAAATATTTTTAAGAATAAATTTTGGTAAGCCAAATTAAAGTTATTATTATTGTAAATAAAATAAATGCAGAACTTGCCCTATAGTACCTATATCGCAAGTAAAAATAAAAAAAAATAGGAATCCTAACAAAATATTGAGCCATTTTTTCAAATATCGAATTTCCCAAAAAAAAAATTTTTTTAATATTTTTTTTAAGTCTTGAAATGCAATGTTTCCTATACTTTTAAGAAGCTTCTCTATAAATTTTTTTTTATTAAGTTCCGTTATGCCGATAATGACAACTTCGAAAAAAAATTGTTCTTTAGTAGGTACAGTAAGTAATATTTTCATTTCAAAAGTTTTTTTTTAATATATCGTAAAAATTAAGCGAAAGAAAAAAATCTATCAAAATTTTAGATACAGTTTTCGAGATAAATACGGTGTGGTTTGAATTGGGTTTTGATAAGAAAAATATTTTTTTTAAATCAAAAAAACAAATTTTTCAAAACTCGAGTATACAATACTATCCATTATTTTGGAAAGCTTAAGCAAGCAAAATTATCAAAATCGGTTATACAGTTACTGAAAACATCAAAAACAATAAAAATGGGGGTGCCATTAATAACCAGTGCCGGATTAAGTCAGCGCGGGGCCTGTAGCAAATTCTATCAAGGGGCCCTTAGACTGTTTTAGGTTAGGCACTTATCAAACAAACTTTTCTTGATTTAATTTGGGAAAATTTATAAATAATGCTGTTGATATCGACTTCTTGGAGTAAATCATGTTCAATATTCATTAAAGTGAGGAGATTAAGACGTTGTTGGCTCATCGTGTTCCTCAATTCATTTTTAACACGTTTTAATGTTGAGAAAGATCGTTCACCACTGCAGTTGGTGATCATGAGAGACAAATAAATGCGCAAAGCAATTTCAACGTTCGGGAAACAAGATTGTAAGGAATTATTTATCAACAGCTTGTAAACCTGCATTTCCAGAGCCTCATGATTCCTGCTGTCAATAATACCAGCCGCATCAGAATTGACCATTGAAGCGAATTGCATTAATTCGTTGCCCAGACTGTCCTCCAAATCATCTGCGTAAGCACTAACTATGGTTGCAGATTTTTAATTTCTTCTGGTGGAAGAGATTTTAGATGAAGGTTTTTATAATACAAATTCTATATACTACTGAAATAAATCAGCCAAGTAGAAGACTTAGCACTATTAATGGACTTGTTGAATTATTGATTCAAAATAGCTTTTATGGCTTTTAGTCCACAAAAATTGGCGTTTCGTCCAGGTGATCGCACATGGACTCATCAGTTGGCTGTGAGGACCGTGTCAATATGCAATTTTTATTGAATTCAGTTCATCTTACATTGATTTTTTGACAAAAATCCAATGTGAACTATATCCAATCAAGATTAAAATTGTAATCATTAACGTTGAAATATTTTGCTATTTTCAACAAATTCAACAAATCCATTAATAGTGCTAAGTCTTCTACTAGGCTGATTTATTTCAGTAGTATATAGAATTTGTATTATAAAAACCTTCATATAGAATCAATGCTCGGCCACAGGCAAAATATTCCAACGTTAATGATTATAATTTTAATCTTAGTTGGATATAGTTAACATTGGATTTTGAATTCAATAAAAATTGCGTATTGACTAGGTCCTCACAGCCAACTGATGAGTCCATGTGCGATCACCCGGACGAAACGCCAGTTTTTGCGGACTAAAGGCCAAAAAAGCTATTTTGAATCAGGAAGAGATTTTAGCTCTCGGAATATTCCGAAAATGCCAGCAATTTTATGATAACTGTTCATATACGTTTACCTAAAGCAGTGAGTACGTTATCAATGGTGACAATAAATACCTGAATTTCATACCGTTGTCCAATTTGCGTTTGGTGCGGTGCGAAACATGATTGACCAGCAGATAGAAAAATAAAATTTTAGTTGATCACTTTGATGCAAATATTTTCTTCTTAGTAATTGTGACTAAATCTAATATGTAAATAATATTTTTTTATGGTCAGAAAAGGTTGGTGCGCGGGGCCCCCAAATGCGCGGGGCCCGTAGCATTTGCTACTCTTGCTTCGTGGCTAATCCGGCACTGTTAATAACCATATTCGGAAATTTTTTTAGCTTTATCTAAATAAAATTTTTTGCATTTTAAGAAAATTGTTGAAAAGTTTTTGAGAACATTTTTTTTTATAAAATTTCAAAGAAAAATCGTAAGCTAGGTACCAGCCGAGCTGTTTAGGCTGTAGTCGATCAGACAGGCAGAATTGCGAGACTCACTTTTTTCGTCTTCTCTATCATCGTAATGTTAACTCTAATCAAAACCTCGCATTTCTTACTTGCGATATATGTATGTATTGTACTATAGGGCAAGTTCTGCATTTGGAAAAAAAATCGAACTCGAGATTTTGATCAAAGTTGACATTACGATGATAGCGAAGAGGAAAAAAGTGGGTCCGACAATTCCGTCTGTATGTCTGTATGTCTGTACCTCTCACTACAGCCTAAACCACTGGACCTATTTCTTTCAATCTCGGTAGTTAAGGGTCTTGGGTGATTCCCTAGAGGAGAAATTGAAATGTTTTTTTTTAGCTCCAAAACTAACGGCACCCCCTATACACCAGTAATGCAAAATCTTATTTATCTCGAAAATACCTCTAACGATTTTGATAAAAAAAAAAATAAGGTGTGATATTATGGACATGGAATACATTTTGTTCAAAAAAAATGTTGGGACAAAGTGTTATTAACGGTACCTGTCATATAGCCGTTTTTTGAATTTCGATTTTCTCGTTAACGGCTTTAAGGATTTTAACCAAAAATTTTCAGCAGGAGTCCCCTTAAGTTTAAAATAATATTCTATATAAAAATATTCGAAAAAATATTTGTTGGGTTTTTTGAAAAAAAAAAAAAAAAATTAGAAGAAGAATCAATATCTTCAAAGCCTATGAACGATTATTTTTTGAAATTATTCAAGTAAGAATTCAAAAATTTTCATTCAGTGAAAGCTCCTTTATTATTTTTTTTTTGAAAACTGATTATTTTGAAAAAAAAAAATTATGGACTTTCTTATAACTTGATAGTTAACAGTATTTCCAAAATATCTGTATGATATAGGAACGAAAACGGTACCTGAAATCTTAAAAAAAAATATATATTTTGCCTTATTCTTATACGATCTTTGAGTCGACGAAGAAAATTTTGAAATTAAGATATTATTGGAAGTATCATAGGACCGCTTTTCCGTTGTTTGGATATCTCATCGTCGATATAACGGATTTCAATGAAAGTTCTTATACAGAATTTTCTAAGAAATTCTAGAATTAAAAAAAAAGTCTCAAATTTTTGTTTGAAACTTCAATATCTCAAGAATTATAAGTGTAGATACATACATATTAAAAACGAATTTTTTGGTTCTGATTATTTTGGCCGAATAACATCCATTTGTAAGACTCTAAGTATCTTAAACATAAGAACAAGTTCATGTGATCCAATCGTTTATTTTATTTTTTTTTTAATTAATTCTTTATTTTTAATTCAACCTGACACTTTCTCTATCATTAAACAACCACCAGAACGGGTCACCCTGTCTCACCCTGTTCCTCCGGTCAGAACGAACACAGTCCTACTACAGTCGAAGGCGCTGTGCTCCGTCTTGTGCTAGGACGTCTCGACTATAAAAGAGCCGCCTATCCACAATCCTACAGCCGACGCAACGTGGTATTAGCCGAATCGCCATTCTAACCAGGACCAGCCCTTGACTGTCTAAGTAGAGAAATGCATGGCCGGTATAAAGCCTCTTAGACGTACACTCTCAGAGCAGCATTTATATATCTGTCAAAATACAAATACTGATCCAACCAGATGCCAAGGTACTTAACTACACTTTTACTCGCCAGTGGCTGTCCATGTGGCTCTACGATCACCAACAAACAGAATAGTTTCAGATTTTTGAAACTTGATTTTAAACTTCTTGTCGAATCTTGTCGAAGTCACGCTGCAAAAGAATTCTGATGACCTCGACTTTTGGATCTGTTCTATACGCTATTAGATCGTCGGTATATGCAATTGCCTGAGTTAGACTACCAGACTGTCAGATCATCATTGTTGTAAATGCTGAATAGAATCGGCGAGTTGATCACTCCCTGCTGAAGACCATTCTTAATATCGAAGTTTGCGGTTGAAGTTTTATTTATTTATTTCGAAAGGCTATACGCAATAAGATATATATCTTATAAACTAGTGTTAACCTATAAAATTAAACAATGAGAGCATTTTAAAAGCAAAATTTAAATAACATTTGTTGGCAAAAATTATACAATAAAATTAAATCGAAGTACTAATTGAAGAAGAACAGAAAAGTAAAAAAGAAAAAGAAGAGATGATAATGAAGGCGGATAGGAAAAAGATAAACTGAGAAAGGTGAAATGATAGAGTATAAACAAAAATTTTAAGATACTGACAAAAATTGTCTTAATTGGGCTTTGAAATGTGTATTGTTGTTGGTTCTCTTGATATGGCGAGGCAAAGAATTCCACAGACGTGAAGCGTTAATGAAAAATTGGCGCTCAGACGTTAGGGAGGCGTAGCGGGGTTGAATCAATTGGTCAGATCTGGCTGAAGAGGCCCTCGTAATTCTCTGAAAAAGATATGGTTGTTTCATTGCCACTTTTGACAGCAAACTATCATTGAGCCTTAGACCCTCTAACCATACGGCGTCGAAAGCCTTCTCCAAATCAACCAGACAAGCACCAGTACACTGCCTTTTAGTTTTGTTCCATTGAATATCAGAGACTAGTTTGAACGCTGCATGAATTGTATCATGTCAGGTTTATTTTATAATTTTTGTATAACAGACAATTAAAAAAATTAAGCTTGGAATATTTTTCTGTAGATAAGAACATCCATGGTTTTAAGACATTTTCTTTAACTCCAAATTTCTTCTTCCATGGTTTTAAGACATTTTTTTTAACTTCAAATTTCTTCGGAAGAAGAGCAAGGTCATGCGACACAGTCATATTTTTTTATAGTTCAAACTTCTTAAGTCATTCTCATAGCAAAAAAAAAGAATAAGAATTTGAAGTCCCATTCATATCAAATTTCTAAATGTTCACTAAATGCTGAGACTTTTGTTCCTCTATATAGCTTCCTTACCTGTGTGTTTTCTATTATCAATCGCATCAATGCGAAATCTATTATTTACACAAACACACCCACCCATAAATTGGCTTTCCTTTCTATGAACAATTTTTGTGTCAAAAGAAAGAATTCCATTTATTGTTCAACTAGAAAAATACTGTCTTCATTCGTCGCCTTTTACCCCAAAGCACTTTTGTAAGGCATTTTTTTTTTGTTATCCAACAAAAAAAGGACATTCACCTAAAGTTTTCTCATTTATCCTCCTGCGTAAGGACTTTGATGTGCTTTTAATATTAAAAGGATATAATTTTAGCTAGCAATTATGTTGGTAAAGGTTATAAATCTTTTGATATGTTCGCTAAGAATTTGTTTGGGGGAATTTTATGATTACCCTTACCTCATACCCATATATCCTTCAACCATTATGATCCAGAAAGAATAAACGTTTATTCGTAATTTTTGGAGTGAGGAACATTCTAACACATTGAATAAATCAAATATTTAGATTTTACTTGAACATAAACATGCCTTCATCTAGGTAGGGTTTTCTTAAATTGTCGAATGTCAAAAGGCACTTCTCGTTTTCAATAAAGCTTCAATATCATTCTTGAAAAGTGTCTCGGCGTTTCTTTGAAAAAATGCTCAAGAACTTTTTGTCTGTTCTTCTTTGTCATTAATTCAATACCAAAATAAAACTGTCATCTGGGACTTACAATGTGTAAGAGCAAATTTGTGTCAATTATTCATTAGTATTGCCTTTGAAAGCTCAATGGCACATAGGTACCTAGGTACGAAAAAATTTACAACACAAAAGAAAAAGTTTTCGAAGAAGACGCCTTGGCCTTGAAACTCTCTGTCTCTGTCTGCCAATATCAACATCTTATTTTTAGCTTCCTTTGATTTTGTGTTCTTTTATTAATCTCATCTTCAGAATATGAACATACTTGGCTCGGCATTTTATTAAAGCGGCAGCAATTTATCAAAATACACCCACGAGGCTTAAAGGTATCCTTGATGGGCCTTGTGTATATTTTGTTATGTTGTAGGGTACAAAATCAATTTTCATGCTTTGTCGGAGGAACACATACCTAATATCGTGTCATAAAATAAACGATGTTTTTTTTGCTCGCACTTGAATACGAGCTTCACGATGATGAGGGATTTCAATCGTGAAAGTAATAGAATAAAATGTTCTGGAGACGAAAATAATTACAGGGATGATGTGAGTTTTGGAACAATGGGAAATTTTTAAGTGAATTACTTTGGAAAATACTAAAAGAAAGGAGCTGTGATTTGGGACTTTAAGGTTCCGTTGAGTTTTTAAACGCGTCGGTCGCTGAGTAAAAAGTATCTGAATATCAGTGTTTCTTTCCTCTTCGATGTTGAATTTGGTAGTCATAGGTCTGTAATCTCTCGATCGACTTTACTAATTTCCCTTCTGGATTTTTAAAAATTATAATCAAATAAAGAAGGAACTTACGAATATACCCATATGTGTACACCATGAAAGTGTATAGTTGCAAACATTAGAGGTTGAAGATCTCTTCTGATTAAGCAATAATTTTGCCCTGGCTAATTTGTAGGTTTCAACATTTTCACTCCATCAATGACTTGCTTGACTTGCCGACTGTGGAGCTTCACTTACAACATAACTTGATTTTGACCAATTTTGCTGGAATTACTAAATAGGTCAGCACAAGAGCATTACATAAGCACAGCTTGAGTTCCTGATCAAACCTCACGATTTGAATGGTTTTACTTTTTAAGTTCACTGTTATGGGCTTTGGACGGTTTCAGTCAGGGGTGGTCGCAGAAAATAATTTGGGGGGGTTTGTCTTTTTAAAAAAAATATGAGATTTTCATAAATATATTATTTTATTACTATATTGTAGGTACTTGTTAATTACATATTCTTTATTGTAATTAACATAAATATGTTATAAATTAACAATATCAAATGGCACGGTTCTGGCACTACACCCTTTTTACAAGAACAAACTCAGGCGATTTTTGACCCCTCCCTATCTTCAGTACCAATGAAGTCAGAAACTTAAAATTTCGAATATGCTAAGCTAGTCAGGCACAGGCGCCTCACCAAATTTCAATTTTCTATCATAAACGGTTCCTGAGATATAAGGCCTCAAAAATCACAAAAACCGTAACTGACTGACTCACTGACAGATCATCAAAATTATGGAGTACTTCCCGACATCGTAGAATCTTGTAATTTTGCACAACGGTAGGTCTTGTCATGCAAACAGAGGCAAAAATCGAAAATTTGAAGTTTTCCATTCAGGGGGCGTGGTATCCACCCACTTTCTCCGAATTGGTGTTGGTTGAATGGAGCACTTCCGACTGCTGTCAAACGATGAAATTTGGTGAACCAAAACCTTTTCAAAACCTTTTGAATTGGACATTTAAAAAAACTTGCCAAGTAAGCTCATCAAATTTTAGCAGTAATCATTAAATAATAAAATTTCTCTATTACATTGTAGCTGTTTCAATATTATTCTACTTTAAATATTCGGTATTAAACCTTCATGAAGTAAGAACTTTGCGTACTTTTAGATCTCAGTACTTTTCACGGCTGACTTGTTACACAAAGGTTTTTTTTATAGAAGAACTTGGCTCTTTTTTTTAACATTTATGTTTTTTGGTCTGATTTGCTTTTAGGGATAGGACCTATTGGAACAATTTCATACAGCTAATCGCAAAAACAAAACATCATAAAAATGTTGCAACGGATACCTATTTGGCAAATTTGAATAATGTTACCAAAAGTTGGAAAATATTCACTACGAGGGCGTATTTGGTGCTTCCGATTTGGACATTTTTACTCCGGAATTAATTGTTAGACATATACTTTTACTATTGGCACTGTGATGGAGGCCATTATTTGGTTCGTATAATATCATTAATACAACAAGAAGAAAAAGAGTGTAAGTGATTCCATAAGTGTACCTAACAATAGAATTATAATAAGTTCTAGGTTCGCCTAGTGATCCAAATCTGCAAAACTAAATCCGGCATATATTAATACGTGAAGTTATAACTTGTTGTACTTTTGCGATCATATGAAGAAGAGTTATACGAAAATATAAGGACACCAGTAACACTCAATTGGTACGTACGTTAACTAATAACTATGTACTACATAATTGAATCGGTCATTTCAAAAACATCATAAGTCATTCAATTAGAATTTTTCAGGAATCAATAAAAACTGTTTCATGCACAAACAAATGAATTTTACTTTTTTTATGCTTAATTAAATATTTAAGTGGTAAAAAATAAAAAAGCGAAAAAAAGTCACATTTTATAAATAAAAATAATGAAAAAAACCTAAAAAACTGTTCTTGATTAAAGTTGTTTTAGCAAGGACTGGGGTAAGTGGTATATAATTTAATCAAAATAATGGTAGTAATCATGTTTTGTATAGCTTATTATTGAAAATTACACTTAAGAATAACGTTTCGTCATATTTTAATATTTTTACGGTACATAGATTGATTATCTTCAACATTTTCTTATTGATGGACACTTTTAAAACATAAGCCTTGGCTGAGAGAAGTGAAACAAAAGTTGTAACTTTCTTTATTAATAAGAATGAATGTTTAATCAATCCATCAATATATTCCTATGATAGTACCTTTTCTATGTGAAGCATATTTAAAGCTCATGTATGTCGAAGGTGTTTTTTTCTGTTTTTGTGGGACTTTTTTCTATAAGATTCAGTGTTGACAAACATGTTTTCTTGTACAAATTTGGCCACCATTTCATGAATTCCAAAACATCTTCAGTTTTTAGCTCTATGACTATATTTTCTAAATTTCTAATGAGATGGACGAGATGGATGAGTTTGAAAAGCTGAGATAGACAATGAAGTGCAAAAGATCATTTAGTTTCAGAGATCATTCATAAAAATGATAAAGAGAATCCGAGACTAAACGGCGCCCTTGAGGACCCCAGCATTTCTAATCCAACGAATAAGGGCTTCATTGATAGCAAACTCACGTATTTTCGATATACTCGTAAGAGCTTGATGCCAAAATCTGTCAAATGCCTTAGAAATATCAAGCTCAATGATCTTACTTCGACATATGATTCTACTCTTCTGCAACTTAATATCGACAGTTCCTCGGTTTTTCAAATCTCTTAGATAATTAGTTTATGCTTGTCTTTCAATTTTATAATTTGTTATAATATTTCATTAAGGTATACTTTAAGGAATTACACGTTCTCTTCTTTTTCAACGCACCATCACTCTCTGTTTTACTTGAAGACATTTTTAAAACTAAAATTACTTTTCGCAGAAAACAGTTGTGTGAAAGATGCAATTATGACATTAGTTAGTTACGGGTGTTATCATTTATTGAAGATTTGAATATTGTTGAACCAATCAGAGCAAAGGAAATTTAAAAAACTCAGTCATAAAACTACTCCGGCCATTTTGGTAGTGCATGCAAAAACCTCTTAAGTCACTGACTAATGTTGTTTATGCAATGAACGTCCTTCCCACGGTATTATTTTAAGGGGAAGGAATGTACAGACTTACGTGGTTCTTATCCAGAATACGCATCTCCCTTTAAGGAACCATTTTCAGCAAAAAAAGCATTTTGGAAAAAAATGTGACTTAAGAGGTTTTTGAAATGACCGATTCAATTATAATCAAAACGCTCTCAGAGGGTGCTATGTGCTACTCATCTGTAACTGTAACTTTCTCAAAAACGGAATGAGTGAGTTTTTTCTATTGCTGTAATTCAACACACTCCGACCTTGGAGCCATCAATAACTCAAACTTCCTCCGTTTTCTGCCATATACATAATGTAAATTATCAAAAACGCAATTGCTGTTCGCTTCGTGTCTATTTGTTAATTATTATCAATTCAAATTAAGACAGTTGCGTTAAAATACGATTACACATAAAATAAAATGCACGACTGGGTCGCACGAATTTGCTCTTGTGTAAAAGACTAAGAATTTCAAAAATTAATGTTATTAAAGAAAAAGCATAAAATTCTTTTTTTTAAATGACATGTGTTTTGAGCAAATATAAGTTTATGCAAGAACAAAACTGTAATTCGTTTTAGTGGTTTCTATACAAAATTATTAAAACATATTTAAGAAAAAAATTGGTACGCATATTTAAACTTTTCACTATTGATTGTTCGAATAAAAATTTAATTTACAAAAAAAAAAATATTGAGCCGTTTTTGAGATATCGAATTTTTCAAAAAAACTAGATTTTTTTTTTCAAAAATTCAAAAAATATTTTTTTAAGTCTTAAAATGGAATGTTTTTTTAAACGTTTTAAAAGCTTTTCTAAAAGTAAAGATTAATCGAAACAAAAAAAATATCAAAATTCTCGGAGACAAAAATATACGATTTTTGAAAACTATTTTTTAACATCTGTATGGTGGGTACCTTTATTTTTAGGTGAAACAGATCTCGTAGATTATATTAAGAAACTTTTATTTATCAAGCTTAAAAAACATCGAGAGTTTTCGAAATTGAGTTTCAAAAAAAAAATTTGAAATTTTTTTTAAGAATCCAAAAAAAAAAACTTTTAAAATTTGTATAGTACGCAATAATATTTAAACCTTGGAAGGGCTTCATAATGATTAAAATCGGTTTTACTGTTTTCGAGAAAATCCAAAACCAAAAAAATGGTTCCAAGGGGCTTCTAAGAATAACCATTTTTTTGAAAAATTTTTTCAACCATTACCTAGTTTTAACTAAATGAAATTTTATGAATTTTATTTTTTAAATTCTGTGGGACAGTTTTTGAGAAAAAAATATTTATAAGATCTCGAAAACAAAAATCGTATGGCAGGTACCGTTATTTTTGGTCTTAAAAAAAAGGGAAAAAACGTGTCCCCCCTACACGATATCTACAAAGTTTAACGAAAATCGGCCCAGTCTTTTAGACCGTAGTCGAACAGACGATCAGACAGACAGAATTTTGGGACACACTTTTTTCGTCTTCGCTATCATCGTAATGTCAACTTTGATAAAAATCTTGAGTTCGATTTTTCTTGCGAATGCATTACTTGCCTTATAGTACCTATGAGTCGTAAGAAAAAACAACAGTACCAGAAGAATTTATGGCACGAAAATAACACTTTGTTTTTTATTTTCTTTAACAAAATGAACCCTATGTTTTGGGGGGGGGGGTGTTTGAACCCCTAAAACCCCCACCTGCGTTCGCCCCTGGTTTCAGTTTAGTATCTTACAACACTCCGCTAGACAAAAAAAAACTCCGGAATTAATGATTGTCCTGTGCTTCCAATTTTTTATGGATCGGCTTGAGCTCCCCAAATATTCAACTTCAGTATTGAAAAGCACACATTTGCATGAATTCAAGTTAAGGTGTGCTTCTCGAAGTCTCTGGAAAATTGTTATGATGTTTTCACAGTATTCGTCAAATTGTTGTCCATTAACGGTGACATTGTCCAAAAAGACCAGGCATAGCTTCAATGTAAAGTCCTTGTATAAAGCACTCCATCAAACGCTCAAATGTTGCTGGAGCGTTTCTTTGCAGAAAGCCAGCTCCTGCCGACCTAATGGATGGATTTCTATTTTTATTCTATTAACATTCTTCTTCTTTAAGGTTGAGAATCATTGTGTTCCTTAGATTTTATCAAAAGTAACCCTGTGGTTTGGGTTGCTGTCTTTCTCTTAAATTTCGTTCAGCGTCTGGTCCACACGTCATAATGAGTTGCAATCAAATATGTTTTCACCTTCTAGAATATTATTTTTCCTTAATTTTCCTGGGAATTTCCGAATATACAGCTAGGTTAGGTACATATACTCTTATATTTAAACACACAATTTCAATAAGGATACTCATGGAATTACTGAATTTTGAACTTGAAAACTCGAAATTCGGATCAAACCACACTGACCACATGAAAATAGTTTGTCTCTCCGCCCTTAGGAAGAAATGGGTATAATCTGCCTATTAAAGAAAAATATGAATGGCCATTCCAATGTAACCTCTGTTTGAAGTGACCAAACGTTGTTATCAAAGACCATCCTTAGCACATCAGGCATTTTTAAATGTCCTTAAAAAAGAAAAAAAAAACCAAACAAACCCGTTTTCAAGCGTAGCAAATTGATTTTTCCAACTACATAATTCACCAATTTCTATTCTCAAGCTTACTTTGATGCTCATTGACATGTCTTCAAGTGGGTTTCCTAACAAAAAGCCCTAACTTCTTCCATGGAGTCAAGTGTATATTATATAGTTTGGGCTTTGAGGGATAAAAAAAGAACAACCATGAATAATTCAAAGACCACACATGATTTTTTCTGAATTGACAGCCCATTTGGCTCATGAATTATTCAACTGATAGAAAAGATAAAAAAAATATATCTAACATCATTTTGGTTCAATGATGATGATGAGTTTTTCTGCTTGTTACTTGCATCATTTAATATACATATACTCGAAACGAAATGAATACCAATTATTTATACATATGTGTAGGTCTTTTGAGGCAAGTCAATTTTTTAAATTATGTGTGAAAGAAGGTGAGTACAATAAAGGAGCCCTGTATTTGAGGTAGTTTGGGATTTTCAAATCTAATTCAATAGATTTTGATTAAGAAAAATAAATAATTTAACAAATTGATTGGGTCCTACGAACCTGCTCCTTTGATTCAAGACTTAAGATCTTAAGATAAATTCATTGAAAACAGAGTGTTTCTACGGTCAAAAATCAAAAGTGCTACCAAATTTATTTCTCTTCTGATTTTGTCTAAACAAAAATTTTTACGAAATTAATGAAATTAATGGAAAGCTTTCCCATTTGTATCGTCTAGAAGTACCTTTATGCAAAATGGGTTCGATTATAAGTCAGAAACAAAATAGTTTTTTTTTTCAAAAAGTCAAAATCCTTTTTATTACAATCATTTAAGACAACAAACGTAGAAGGATTTTTTTAGATTCATATCGGTACGCGCCCTTATAATTTAGTACGAGCTCAATGTCCATGTCCAGGCGCTGTCAAAAAAAATTGAGAATTATGCTTCGTAATAGGGCCCATACACGACACAGAAACGTTGCTGCAGACCAATTGTATTTTGTTGTTCATCACATATCTGCGCAGAACGCCTGTGTTGTGTCTCGTGTGTATCCATGTCGACAGTTTACTGCGAACCCTTGCGTGAATTCGAAATTTTTGGAATTTTGCTGGGTATGGAGAATTTTTCACAGACAAGCGAGAAAATTTGTGTAGTGAATTACAATAATAAAATAAAATTAAAATAAAATAAAAAAAATCGATATAAGCTAATGTCTGTACAGATTGTCTGGACCGTGTGTGGCGAAGGCATGTTTGCACAGACTTAAGATGTGCAGCGACGTGTCTGTGTCGTGTATGGGCCCTATAAGTTTAATCAATATACTTTTTGTAATATACAATATACATACATAGAAACAGAAAATAAAATTTGTACTCATCCGCCATTTTGTGACCACTATTTTTACTAGCTTCATATACTTACATAACTATAATATATTATTATTATATTTTGTATATATTATGCATTCGTAAAAAAAATCGCACCCAACAAAAGTGGGTCTCACAATTCTGTCTGTCTGTCTGTCTTTTCGACTACAGCCTAAGCGGCTCGGCCGGTTTACTTTACACTTGGTAGATAGTATTTTTAATATTTTCCCCCCACATGTTTTTTTCTTTTTTTTTTTAAGACCGAAAATAACGGTACCTGCCATACGATTTTTTTCGAAATTTTGTAAATATTTTTTTTTTTTAAAGTGTCCCACAGATTTAAAAAAAATCAAAAAATTTCAATTAGTTAAAGCTAAGAAATGGTTTAGAAAATAATTCCAAAAATGGTTGTTTTTGGTACCCCCCTTGGAACCATTTTGTTGGTTTATGAGTTTCTCAAAAACGGTTTTGATCATTTTTTTTATGCTAAAGCTCCTCAGCAATTTGAACCTTATTTTGTTTTCAAATTAAAAAAACTTTTGTTTTGGATTTAAAAAAAAAAATTCAAAATGTTTTTTTTTTCAAAACTCAATATTTAAATAACCCCATGCTCGATTTTGTTAAAACTTGATAAATAAAAGTTTCTTAATATAAATTACAAGATGTAAGAAAAAAAAATATTTTACCTAAAAATAACCGTACCCCCATACAAATGTTAAAAAATGGTTTTCGAAAATCGTTCCGAGAATTTCGATAAAATTTTTTTCTTTTGATTTATTTTTACGATCTATAATTTAATAAATAAAATTTAAAATCAAGATATGTATAATGAAGTTTAATGAATTTTAATGAAATTTTTTATTGAGAAGCTTTTGAAAAATTTAAAAAATTGCATTTCAAAACTTAAAAAAAAGAAAAGTTTTTTGAATTTCCGAAAAAAAATAATATATTTTTTTTTTTGAAAAATTCGGTATCTCAGAAACGGCTATATATTTTTGTTTGTAAATATAAATTTTATTCGAACAATAATAAAGACTTTAAATTGGCGTACTAAAATTTTTTCTTAGTTACGTTTTAAAAATTTTGTATAAAAAGCTTATTTTTTAAGAAACCAAAATCGTATTTTACTCAAAAACGGCGCACAATGGGGCAAAACGTAAAAAGATGGCATTTAATCAAATTATGAAGTTGAGCTTGGTCTTAAATAACCGTTCTATTTCTCTTCAAAATATGATAGAGAATTAGAAATGATAGAGATAAAGTTTGAATTACGTAATCTTCTGCAGATGGTCTCAAATGAAAAGTAAGTTCACGGTTTAAGTCGATCGCAGACCTCTTTTTGCCTTTTCGAGTTGATTAAGTAAATTGTGTACAGTTTATTATTTATTGTGTGTAACAACTTAAATTAAATTAAATTGAATTAGTAAGATCAGGTGCATTTTTGTATGTTTTTCTTTTTATGAAAAATAAATTCTTGTAACAGTAAAACCCGCTTAAGAGAAACCCGCTTAGGAGAAAAACCCGCTTACCTGAAACACTTTTTTCATCCCCAAGTATTTTCAGACCAATTTCCTTTAAAACACTCCGCTTAAGTGAAACTCGCTTAAGCGAAAAAGCCGGATAACTGAAACATATTTTCAGTTAATTTTTAATATTTTTTTCATTAAAAAAACTCTCTTAAGTGAAAAAAAATTGAATCCAACAAAACAAAAATTTGCTAGTTTTCGTTTTTCAATAAATTATATTTGTGTTATTTAATCGTTGTTTTGCTTAACTTCTTTCAAGGGAAGTCCAAAAGATAAAAACAATATTGTTGCTAGCATTAAATCTCCTATTAATGGAATTTTTAAATCCGCTTAAGTGAATTTTTTTTTTCACTTATCTGAACTCCGCTTAAGTGAAAGAAAAACTGTGACATTTTGCCGTTTCTCTTAAGCGGGTTTTACTGTATTTTAATTCGTAGTTGAATATGAAAAGAAGTAAAAAATTGTTTATTTTTTTGCAGTTTTCTGAAATCCTTAGGCGTTTAGTTTTGTGTTAGCCGTAAAACGCCAATAAGTTTTATATGTCATTTTGTTAAGGGTTTTGTCTTCTTTCATAATGTGCAAAAATTTCTTTCTTCAATATGCCCCCCTATGTGTTGTTTAGTTCCATCTTTTCGCTATTTTGCCCCACTGTGCGACGCGTAGTATTTTGATAGTCTTATTTTTCTTTTGATTCATTTTTACAATATATATTACAATAAAAAAATTTTAAATTAAGATATTACTGACTGTACCTACCATGGAACTATTTTTTCAAAGATTGAATCCCTCATTATTGGCATCACGGATTTTAATGAAATTTTTTATAGAGAAACTTCCAAACTTAAAAATACATTTTAAATTTAAATTTAATTTATTTCTTTTTAGAGTTTTGTTTTTTTAATTTTGTATATGAAAGTTGATTTTTTAATAAACCACTATAATGACTTTTAGTTCTTGTTTTGACATAGCACCCCGTTTTTAGCTCCAACTACTGAAGCAGTTGTTTTAGTCATTTAAAAAATTAATTTTATAGTTGTGAACATTTGTCTCTAATATCATTCATTTTTTTGAATTATCGATCTTAAAATTTTCAATAAAATTACAATTCCTTGAAACAATGTTTTGACATTACATAGTGGGTACCGTTATTTTTGAATGAAAACAACAAGTTTTGTTGTACATCTCTCAGAGAGTTTTGAAAAAAATGTCAGGCTTAAAAATAATAGAGCATCTGATTTTCCAAAAAAAAAATAATTTTTACAAATCCAAAACCAAAAATATCCAAAATAATACACAATACTATTGGGTTCGAGATTTTTATCAGCTTGAAAACACACAAAAAATTATCCAAATCAGTTGTATGCTGTTTTGAGAAATCTAAAACGAAAATAAGATGCACAACTGAGACGCATTTCTTTGCTCTTATGTACAATTGTACAAGAACATTATAAATTTGAAATTAAATAAAAATGTAAAAGCAACTATTTAAAAAGCTTGAGCTCAAAAAATATATTATCGGTCGATTATTGGAACAAATATTTATATGACCTTATGCAAATAATTTTTTTTAATTTTCAATTATTAATTTTCTTTAAAATCTTTCTAAAACAAATTTTTCTATTTAATAAAATGTATTTGAGAACATAATGTAAACTCATTTTCTTGACTTCGTATTTAAAAAAAAAAATTGAGTTTTATTTTCAAAATTCGTAATAATATTTTTTTCGAAAATTGTCCCATGTTATAAATATCTGAAGAAAAATATTTTATTATTTTGAATCTTTTCAATCATAATCCAAATATTTTTTTTTAAATAATTTTGTTGGAATTTGTCAAACAGTTTTTGAGAAAAAAAATATTTTCATTGGATAAATTCGCAATTGGTTTATACATTATCTTGGCTTACTGATAGGAATACGAATTAGAAACAACAATACACCAGGTTTCATGCTTAAGTTTTCTCTTATTTTTGTACATTTTGCAGTAAAAACTGGCATTTGATGGTCTTCCTTCGTCAGAATACCAAAATCAAAGTATAAAATATAAAGACTTATCACAATTTAAAATTTTCTTCTCATCCATGAAATTAAAAAAAAAATAAAATTGTGATGAAAGAAACAAATTCAGTAAGCTTCTTAATATTTGAAGGCTTTAAAGTAAAACAAAAAATTCCGACGAACCAAACTAACGATAAGACTTTAAGTCCATAGTCTAAAGTTATTGTTTGGAACGTTATCATTTTCTTCTTCTTCTTTTTTTTAAATTTCCATCAAATCTAAGCTCTCTAGAGATGTGGATGTGGAATATTTAAATTCCATCAACTTCTTATCGAGATGGTTATGGGCGAAGGATTATAAGAAGCGCACAATTTTGGATTCATTTCGTTATTTGCACATTGAATGGTCTTTCTTGCTTCAACTTGAAATATGGTCTTTTATTAAATCGAAAAAAAAAAATCAAACCATTATCTTACCAAATGAATGTATAAGCTTGAATTTTTAAGTAACTGCAAAAACATGCTACTCAAATTTAAATAGATGCAAATTCGACATTTTTTACAAAAGTGTCTCATTGATACAACCAATTACCTACTTTTCTAAGGATATAAGAAAAAGCTTGAAATAAATTGCACGGAAGATAGCTGATCCTTGTTGCAAACAATAAACTTTTTGTACGCGCTGAAAGCAAAAGGATGACATTGTCAACCAAAAATGTCTTACGAGTACAATCTTAAAAAAAAAGACAGAGATATAGAATAAAGCACCATCGACGATGCAAGAAGAATGAATCCTTTTCTAGCTATGCCAGATGAGCATAATAGAAGAGCGCCACACCGCCCAATGATATACTTTGTTCCGTGGAGACCAAGAAGCAAAAGAAAGAGACGCCCAAGAACAATTTAAGAGCCAGGATGAAATTTATGTAAAATTCCCCAAGGAACTTTTGCTTCCAAAGATAACTTCTTTTTTTTTCTTCTTGTAATAGTTTGTATGGGCTTGACAGATTTTTTGTCCTATTCATAGGTATACGTACTTTGAAATTCAATATTTAAAAAATCTAACTTAAAGTAGTTTCCTTTATTTTTTTGGATTTTGAAGAAACTTCATGTTTTTCGCTAAAAGCTTTTCTCTAAAAAGAACGAAAGTATTTTTTTGTTCGACTCTTTTGTCCTTGCTTAAATTCAATGTCGAGCTGCTCTTTTTTATTTATTTTCTTCTTCTTCCTAATAACTAAAGGACATAATACAAAACAAACACTAAACAGCCATTAATATAAAATAAGGGAACCTCCTCGATAAATTGCCAACAAATGTGTTGCAATAAATTATGCTCTATCGACAAGCGCTAAGAATATCATTTTTGGTAAACCATCCCTGGAGTGACAAATTTTTCTTTGCGAAAGGACATCACGCAGACACTCTTATGGTGAGCAGTCGCCTCTCGCAGATAAAAAGCAATATATCAATGTATTAGGCAACGCTAGGCTGACCTTATTTTCGATTGTTTTTTTTTTTTTTTTTGCTTGTCCTTGTAGGTATCTTCTTTTTTAAGGATACCGTATCAGACGCGTGACGTCTTCGATATTCTATTAATGGATTTAAAGCCCTTTTATGGCCATCAAATTCTGTTTCAGTAAATTGAAATTGATGGATTATTACTTCTTTCAAAAAAAAAACATGGAAACCGTCGATATTCTTAATAGCTATAGTCTATGAATCACTGGGAAATTTTAAATTATTGGATAACAAATAAAGCTTTGAAATGGGTAATTTTAGAAAACTTATTTTGCATAATAAAAAGAGCACTGTTTCAAATTATTTGTTAGGTGTGTTTTTTTCTCAAGTCCATATAGAATTGTAAAAAAAAACGACATCGGGATTTAGGAGCTTTTTTTCCACATAGCTGGAAGCACTGTGTACGCTACGACATTTTCCAGCTGTATTGACGACTAGCATCAACCAGCATCCAAAAACGTCACTTTTGACGTCTCTGAGCAAATTATCGATAACATATTGATAATATTATTTTGGCATCACCATTTTTATCGGGTCTTAGATTAACTCTCGAAAATTATCTGGTCTTAGCTAACTCTGTATAGACTTAAGTAGTTGTTGTATTTGCATGTAAAGCGCTTAGTCCCGATGTCGTCTTTTTCTACAATTCTATATGGACTTGCAAAAAAAAAACACGCCTGTTATACCAAATTACTTACTAAAATTTTGTTATTCCCTTAAAAGAAGTCCTGTAACGAAAACGTGAAATCAATAGCAGGAAGTTTTAGTAGCAATAAACGTTATTACAGTATTTTTTGTATTATGTGGTTTTGTCTACATGTTGTATATTTATAAGTTTAATTTTAAGTAAAAGAAATAAATTTTAGTTTTTTATATAAACAATTTTAAATATTTTTATTTAAGACGCTTAGCTAATAACAAAAACTTTTGATAAGCCCGATGATGGAATAAAATTCCGAAACGTGTCGCTTTCTACGTTTAAATTATTTTATATATGTTGTTAAAATTTGTAAAAATAAAAATATTTAAAATTGTTTATTTAAAAAACTAAAATTTATTTCTCTTACTTAAAATTAAACTTTAAAAGTATTTTTTGGATTAGGTTTGTGAGGTTTTTGAAGATCATAATTTATGGAATGATCAAGATTAAATAATTGATTGTTTACATTACCTTCTAAATGTTGTGCCCTCTTCTTTAAAAAGTCGGTAAGCTCTAGAAGACTTGATAGTTGGTCAATTGATGCTTCATCATTCCATTTGCTCAGAGTTGCAAGATCCAGCTTGGGGGTGATAATAAAAACAATAATAATAAGATCATCGCAATATTCTACCGGTTGTTTAAAATTACTCAAACCGGTCAAATGATTGCTGATCTTGCCGACCAAGTTTCTTAATTCTATTGCAGATGCCTTATGCGAATCTTGGGATGGTTGAAAATACGTTGAAGATGTTCCTGTGCGATGGTTTTTTTTGTTCTGGAATTGTTCCTTTAATTTTGGTAATGCTTTTTCGTGGCAGAAACTTACTTACAATGAAACTTACCCTGTTTGGAAAGCTTAGGATTGTTCGGCACCAGTACGGTGCCATACGGACTTGCAGATAAGGCATGGATACAGATGAAAGATGTTCCTTGACCTGGACAGCGAATAACCTCAATCTTTCCATTTGCTCTTTGTTCACAGGGATCTTCTGTTTCTTCTGGCTGAATTTAAGACCTGCACTATCAACGTTTTCAGATCCTGCTCGTTGTTCAGAGCTCGTTGATTTCGGGATCCTCTTGTTCAGCCATAATTTATAAAACAAAATATAACCAACAAATATGCCTTAAGATATTTGTTGAAATTTTTGAAAAAATCATGTCATCGGGTTCCCCAAATAATGTTGAGAGAAAGCAAGAATTTTTTTAAATAAATAAATAAATATCTACTACTATCCAAATAAAATGCACGACTGGGTCGCACGAAATTGCTCCTATGTAATAGACTACGAATTTTAAAAACGAATGTTATTAGAGAAAAGTGTTCATAAGGATAAAATTAATTTTTTAAATTCTTTAATTAGTAAGCGACAAAAAACAGGATGCTATGTTATCATGAATTTATGCAAGAACAAAAACTATAGGTAGTAGTTTTTATAAAAAAAAATAAGCTTTTACATACAAAATTTTTTTTTGGTACGCCAACCTTAAGTTTTTATTATGGTTCGAATAAAAATTAAATTTACAAAAAAAATATTCAGCCGTTTTTTAAATATCGAATTAAAAAAAATGATTTTTTTTAAATTAATAAAATACTTTTTTTTTAACTTTTGAAATTCAATGTTTTTTAAGAAGCAATCTCTATAAATTTTTTTATTAAAATCCCTTATGTTTCTATGGTAGGTACAAGCTGTAATATCTTAATTTCAATTTTTTTATTAAATTAAAGATCGTTAAAATTAATTGAAAGAAAAAATTTTTTATCAAAATTCTAGGCTCCTTTTTCGAGAAAAATACGATTTTTGAAAACCATTTTTTAACATTTGTATGGTGGGTACCTTAATTTTTATGTAAAATATTTTTTTTTCTCACATCTTGTAGATTATATTGAGAAACTATTTTTCATCAAGTTCAAAAAAATTGAGCATGTGGTTTTCGAAATATTGAGTTTAAAAAAAAAAAAATTTTTTAATTTTTTTTAAAAATCCAAAAAAAATTTTTTGAAAATTTGAATACACAATTCTATTTCAAGTTTCAAAAAATAGGTTCTTTGGTTCCAAGGTTCCCTCAATAACCATTTTTCGGAAAAATTTTTTCAACCATTACCTAGTTTAAACTAAATAATAATAATTGGGTTGGCAACTCTGTCATAATATAAAGTTTAACAATTTTATAGCTCTTAAAAATAAAGTGTTTTTAAATTAAGTTTAAAAGTATTTTATATAGTAATTGTTTGATTAAGGAGCTACCAGATCAAGTGAGAATTTAAAATCATCGAATTTTATCCATTAAAAGCATAAAAACCCTTAATATCAAAATTGTTCACATAAATTTATATATAAGAGCACTAACAAAAAAAAACACTAGTGTAAACGAAATACCTACTTAATGAACCAAAATAAAAGAAAGTTCCAGGACACTAACACATCTCCAGAAATCCACACAGCAGCACACAAAAAAGATAAAAACATGTCTTCATTGGTTGGGTCTATGACTAGAGAGGAATTAAATGGTATATTTTCCTTTAATCTTAGAAATGTTGCTATTAAAGATGACATTTCGGATTTGCGCGGTGAACTAAGTGAGGTTAGGAGAGAGAATGGTCAACTAAAGGACACTGTGGAGGTGCTAAGTAAAAGATGCAATTTACTCCAGTGCGAAATAGATCAACTGAAGATAGCCGCTAATGAATCCAATCTTATCATAAAAGTAAAAAAGGAACTGCTGTTCCTTTACTTGAAGCCGAAAATATGTGCAAAAACACAACCGAAACTCAGAACATTATCACCGCACAGGAGTTGAGACAGATTGGTACTAATGACGATGTTGTGACCATTTTGGCCTAGTTCGGGAGTAAGAAAAATGCATTTCAGATTCTTAAGAACGCAAAAAGGCTAAAAGGAAGCGGAATCTCTGTTAGTCGTGACTATCCTCTGAAAATTCGGCAGAATCGTAGCAGGCTCTTGCAATTGCGCAAGCATATTCAAGCTAAGCAACCACGGATTATAATGTCTCTGCGCGACGATAAATTACGAGTTGAAGATGTAGTTATTAGGCGTTTTTCTTTTTTAGTTCAGAACAAAACCTGAGTTGTCAAAAAATAAATTGTGTTTCTTTTTTAGTTCAGAGTGTTCAGAGTTTCGAAAATGTGTTTCTTTTTTCGTTCTGAGCATGTTCTGAGCGTGTTCAGAGTGCACTCTATGAGCTCAGAATAAAATAACTGAGCAGACAGAGTAAAATGTTTAACACAAGCATTTGACAGATGGAAATTTAAAAAAAATGGCGACAGCTACATAAGTGTTCAGGTCTGTTCAGCGTTACCCTTATGCGACTTTAGTCGCATTTTTGCGACCTGTTTTTTGCTGTGCGACTATGCGACGACCTTTTTAAAATTGTTTAAAATTGCGACTTTTTCTTTGCTTAAACATTTACCATCAAACTTTTCTGAGAATGTGTGAGTATGATTGTCTTTGCTTTGTTTTCTGTTCGCATTCTCGTTTTCGAAATATTTTTGTTTTCCCATTCCCACCACGGGGGCGCTGTCAGATTGTTTTTTTTTTTTTCTCTTACGTGTTTGGCACTGACGACTGACACTGACATTTCCTGGAATATCTCCTTACCTTTGTGCTTTGTCTGTAACATGTAATGTAACATGCCGCATCGTAGAGCAATGGGTTGTTTTGCAACATTTTTTTAATAGGGCCAAATTTGAAGAAAGTACAAATTCAAAAATTGATATTATTCTCGAAAATTTGAACAACGAAAATTTAGTTTATTTAAAGTTTCTAAAATATATGCTTTCAAAAATAAATATTTTAAACAAAGTTTTTCAGAGTGAAACATCACAAATTGCTTATTTGTGCTCTTATATAGAGGATCCTCTATTTATTATTTTTCAAAATTTTTTATTGAAAGAATGTGTTCTTGGAAAATCTATTTCTGAGATTGATTATCGAAACGAAAATTATTTTTAAAAAATTTAAGAAATATATATCGGCATGGAAGCCGAAAATTGCTTAAAGGATAAAAAATCACAAATTTTGAAATTATTTGCATAAAAAAAATGTACATCAATATTATTTAACGCTTTGCGAAGAATTTTTTTCAAGATTTAATGTTAAAGATGAGAGGCTTTCTATTTTAAAACATATAGATTCCAAATCAGGATTTTAACTATTTTCGGTTGGTTTCAAATTTTAATAGCTCTACAAATGAGCCAGAAAAAGTGGTAGAGCAATACAAACAACTACAGCTTCAAGCGTTTGACAAAAACTATGGCAAATTTTTTGAAATTAAAAATATAGAAGAGTTTTGGTACAAGGTTGGTACTTTAAAAAATAGTTTAGCTGAAAACCTATACTTTGACCTTTACGAATTTGTTTGTAAAATTTTAACGTTACCACACAGCAGCGCTTGCGCTGAGCTAGTTTTTTCAAAGCTTACGCTTATGAAAAATAAATTAACAAACCGTTTACAAAGGGAAACCTGCGAAAATACTCGTATGTTAGCTTCCACAAATCTCATTGACTGTGATATAAATGAGTGGGTTCCTGAAAATAACCTAATTAAAAAGTATAGTATATATAAAGTGATTTACATATCTTTTTAGGCATTTATTTTAACTTTAAACCTATACATACATATTAATTTATGTAAAATGAAGTCTTTAAATTAGGTTTTCTTTTGTTATTGTTATTTTTTATTGTATACCTATCTAAGTGTTTAAATATATAAATTCAAAAAAATATCTAAATTGTTTTTCCTATAGTAAAAAAAAATAATGTTTAGGTATGCGACTTTTTCTTACAATTGCGACTTTTTGTTCAAAAATGCGACTTTTTCAAAGAATTCGAATTTGCGACTTTTTTTTCTAAAAGCGACTTTTTGAAAAATCCCAGGGGTAACCCTGTGTCTGTTTCAAAATATACTCAGAGCGCTCAGAGCACGCTTGGTTCAGAGAATGTTCGGAACATGCTCGACATGCTCGGACTCTGTTCAGAGCTCTATACTGAACTAAAAAAGAAAAACGCCTATTGAATGGAGCGATGACCAAAACAAATTTGTAGCAGATAAAGAGCATGAAATGAAATCTTTAATGATAAAACATAATTTTGATGAACATTTCTTCGAGAACGTTTGTTTACAAATTGCCCAAAATCAAAAAAAACATAACCTAAAAGGCATAAGTTGCTCTTATAAGCAAACAGGGGACTTGATTTCAATGGAAATCAGGATGGATCGACAAGTACTCAATTTAATCCCGGTGTACCTAAATTGCAATAACTGGGATAGCGATTTCACTAAACTTGAAGATAACCTGTTTACCAGTAACTTATCTAACATTTTGCTGATTGGGGATTTCAATGCACGAACAGGTGACTTAGAAAGTGAAAGCAATGGTGTCAGGTGAATGGAATAGCGCGATGTATCAATTTGAAATTTTAACTGCGATATATTCTGATCATCCACCGATTCAAATGAAAATTTATATCAACAATCATCACAGGCAACTAGAAGAGTCTCCTATACGGTTGAAATACAAGTGGAGAAGTTCATTTGCTGACAAATATGCGGAAGAGTTAAACAACGCACTTCTTCTTCAAGAAAGCAATTCTTTTGAGCATGAACCCAACTTGGCTGAACTTGATGAAATGGTTAAGAACTCCATACCTGTGCAATGTAATGTAGGCCAATAAATATCAGCAAAATAATACTATTATATTGGAAAGAATGGTATGATAAGGATTGTATAGATGCAAGAAGAAAATCATTCGCTTGGTTAAGATTATTCAGGAGATTTCCAAATAATACTTACTTTAAAACACAATACATAACAATAAGCAAAAACTACAAAGAAGTACATATTAAAGAATAAAAGGCAAATATATTCAAATTCAATGAACATTGCTCGAAAACTTGCAGGCTGTAGAAATACCGGGGAATTCTGGAAGACAGTTCGGTTAATCAACAACAAACCGAAAAAACAAGTTGCTGGGTTAGTTGAAATGGATGACTTGGTAAGACACTTCAGAATGCTAACGCATGAAAATTTCTCTTCATCGTTTCAATTTGCCAGACCCTATGTCGAAAACGACGAGCTGGACGAACCATTTTCTTGCTTAGAGGTACAAATGGTGTTAAATGAGCTCCAAAATAACAAGTCTCCGGGTTCGAATGGAATACCACAAGAATTCTACAAATTCAGCACTTTCATTTTCATTGAAAGTATAACCAAAGCCTTAAACCAAGCATATGATAGTGCATGTTTACCATATTGTTTCAGAGAAGCTATCACCTGTCCTATCTTCAAAAAAGGTGACAACAGAGTTCCGGCTAACTACAGGGGTGTATCGTTGCTAAACTCTTCAATGAAAATCCTCACAAAATTACTTTCAAAGCGGCTCTACAAATGGGTTCAGGGTAAAAACTTGTTGAGTGAGTCACAAGCTGGCTTTCGGGAAAATTACTCGACAATTGACCAAATTTATTCTCTCACCAACATAGCTGAACTGTTTATAGGTAATAAGAAGAAGCTTTAGCGGCATTCGACACCATAGACAGGAAAGCACTTATTTTGAAGCTGTACAACAAAGGAGTCTCGACAAAGTTTGGGAACATTTTAGAACAATTATACGACTCAACAACCTCCGCAGTTGTATATGGAAACAAAATCTCGAAACAATTTCCAATAGAAATAGGATTGAGAAAAGGCTGCAGCTTAAGTCCTCTATTGTTCGCTCTGTTCATAGACGACATAGAAGAAGTTTTCAAGGCGGAGCACGCGTTTCAGCTGATCTTTTAATTTAAGTCCTAATGTTCGCAGATGACATCGTTGTGTTAGCTGAGTCACCTGGAAGTCTCCAATTGATGATCAATAGATTGTTCGAGTACTGCAGCAAATGGAGGCTCCAGGTAAACTTAGCCAAGTCAAAAATAATGATCTTTCGCAATGGTGGAGGTCGCAACTGTCGCAATGAAGCCTGGAAATTCGGAGACCAAAATATTGAGATAGTTATGGAGTACAATTATCTCGGTGTAAGGATCTCCAGAAATTTAAACTTGAAAAACCATATGGTAGACAAACTTGCGAAGTCCAAAGGTGCCATAAATGCAACTTGGAAGAGTGTGGTGCAGTGCAAGGATGTTGGATACGAAGCTTTTACACCAGAATTTACTTTGTGAAAATCAGACTTGAAACCGTCCAATACAACATGTGTGAAAGATCTAGGAGGTAATTTCTAATCCAAGGAATAAGTTAGTATTTCCTGCCAAGCTCTATCAAATAAATGCCTTCGAAATTGACTTTCTTCGACTGTCAAATCACAACTGACATACTATTTTATTCACACAAAAATGGCAATAAAATCGACCAGCAACATAAAATGCACCCCGTATTTTATGGGAGCAGGTATAGTTACCCCTGGCGCGTGCGCGTAATGGTAATTGTGTCAAACTGTCATGCCAGATGTCTGGTCTGGACTCATAGCCACTTTTTCTTTGAAGAAAATACAGAAATTAATTTGTGTACTAATAATATTTTCTTTTTAATATTTTATAAAACATATTATATTTTCTATGAAAATCGATTTTAAAATATATGTATAAAAAAGTCCTATTAGAATTCAATCTTGTGAAGTATTTTGTAATTTTATTTCATTCCTCCCCATTCACCAATCTTTACAGTATAAAAATAGGAAAGATGAAAAGGAAGTTGTTTATTCAAAGTGCTCTTCCGTGTGTGACTTCTTATACTCGTATGTATGTGAAATTTATATCAAACAGATTTTGTGTATCAAAAATAACATAAAAATGAAATTGAGAAAAGGAAACACTTACACACACACACATATGTATATCTAGTGTATTGTAGATCTATGGTAAAATATAAATTGAATATTGAACCAGGAAATAGGATGTGATGATATTTCAAACTCGATTTATCTATTCAAATAATACTCACGTGACATTCTTTGCATTTATGTACTCGTGAATGTATGCAAAGTGTAAGTACCATAGAAAGAGGAAAAAGGTTTCAAAATCTATATTGTTTATATTATTTGAAAGGATTTATTATTTCGATGATCACACAATGCAGGATGTTATGTACATTCCCAATACTTAGGATGAGGCCACCATTTCTGACACCGTTTTTAGCAATGTACGTATGTCTGTTTGAAACTTTTTACCAGAAAACATTTATTATCTGTGAGTAGGTACGTGTTTTTTCCAAAAAGAATTCCTTAAATCAAGGCATTAATTAGAAGTGACCATTGGGTTTTCTCAATATCAATAAATTAATGAACTACTTACTTGAAAAGCTTTTAAAAAAGCGTGACACTTGGATTTCGTTGTCAAGACAATAATTTTTTTTTTTATTTTTTTTATTTTTTTTTATTTTTTTAATAAAAAGTGTTGAAAAGGACTCTTTTATTTAATTTAAGAGGCAATAGGTGTGGATCCTAAAAACTGTGGAACTAATCAAAAAGGACGCACCTTAAAAAGAACGATATTACGGGAAAAGCGGTTAATTCTACGACTTGTCTCAAATTCTACTTTAAAAAAAATATTGAACTTTTTTTGAGATATTGAATTTAAAAAAAAAATAGATTTTTTTCAATAAATTTTTTTTTCAAAAATTCAAAAAATATTTATTATTAATATTTTTGAAATTTAACGTTTTTTTAACTTTTTTTTTGAAATTCAATGTTTTTTTTTAACTTTTTAGAAGTTTCTCTATAGAAAATTTCATTAAAATCCGTTATGCCGATAATGAGAAATTCGAAAAAATCCTTCTATAGTAAGTACAGTCAGTAATATCTTAATTTCAAATTTTCTTATTAAATTATAGATCGTAAAAATTAATTCAAAGAAAACAAATTTTAGCAAAATGCTCGGAATCGTTTTCGAAAAAAAAAAAAAATGTGTGGGGGAAAAATTAAAAAAAACATATCTACCAAATTTGAAGAAAATCGGCCGAGCAGTTTAGGTTGTAGTCGAGCAGACAGACAGACAGGCAAATAGAATTGTGAGACCCACTTTTTTGGTCTTCGCTATCATCATAATGACTGTTAACTTTGAGGGGGTGTGGGTTGTTATAAATTTTTAGTTCCAGTATAAAGATAAAAATAAGCTAAAAGGATTCAAGACATCAAAGGCTTATATCGGGTTTTTCAATAAGAGCGCTACAAAAGTTTTTTTAAATAAAACAAAAACGGTTTCGGATATCAATGAAATTCTTTATTCCTGTGCAAGTACGTTCGATGCCATTATGTATGGAACTCGATTTCTTTTGCATGGTCATAACGGGCACGCTTGCAGAATTCCAGACGCTGAACTCAATTTTCGACGGTTTTCAATTCGCCACAACGACGTCACAGAGATTCCCAACGCTTGAGAACGACGTGTGAGAGACACATTTAGGCTTTCTGCAACTGAAGCCTCAGTGGCAGCAATATTCTCGACACTACGGGCACTTCTTTGTCTCACTGGCACGGGAACATTTTTTACTGTGCCTGTGGATTCAAATTTTTCCACTAGACGCTCAATTGTTGATCTGCTAGGACGATTATGACGACCATAAATTGGACGTAGCGCTCTTAACGTTGAGGCCACTGACTCCGAATTTCGGTAGTAAATTTTAATAATTTCGACTCGTTGTTGGCAAACCTTACTGAAGAGAAATGTCAAAAGAGCGGCAAGAAATATGGCGTCGTTTGCTGTCCCTATCGCTCTACTCTACTTTTGTAGCGTCCCTGTTGAAAAACCCTTTATATCAATGAACGGAAATAACCACAAAAATGCTTGCTCCAATGGTCATTCCCGAATATTTTGGCTCTTCTGCCTTGGATTTTCCAAAAACACATCCACAATTCCAGGCTTTGATTCAAATAAAAGACGTGCACTGGGCTTAAACAGTATCGAAAACGTTTAAGCATATGGTCTTTTATAGAGGTAATATCAAAAAAATTGGGGGCATACTCAATTTTTAATGGAAAAAACGTTATAATAATTTTTTTTCAAAACCATAAAATCTAAAAATTTCCTTAGTTTCTTGTGGAGCAACTTTATAAACCTTTTTCAAGAACGAATAGTTCAATTCTCTATCTTAGGAAATTCCAATAATTTTATTCAAATTTTATGACTTCCTCTTGGGAAAAATGCGTGCCCAGATACTCGTACTCAAAAGCAGTACAAAAAATGTTCAACAGGTATTTAAAGCGAAAATCTATTTCGTAATTTCTAAGCTCATCCTAGTTATTATACAGTGTACGATAGTTAAGGGAAAATGTTATCAAATATTCTTTTCTGATGTGTGTGGCTTGCACTTAAGGATCTGGGCTTATATGACTTAGGATTTAAATCAGACAACGCATATGTAAGAAGTAAGATTAACTGTGAATGAAATTCCCGTTAGTAAAATACATTGGGCCTTACAAACAATCAAATTAAGAGACGACTTTAATATTTGAGCGAAATGAAGCATTTTAATGGACTCTATAAAACTGACCATATATGCTACATTTTATTTTTTAGGTTCTGTACAGTAAATGGTTCATAATTTAGAGTTCAGATAAATATTAAGTTCATAACATGTATGGCTAACTTCATAGAGCTCTTTACATAATGGTCCATTTCACTCAAATATTAAAGTCGTCTCTTAATTTGATTGTGGTACGGCTCTTTGAAATTATTCAATTTCTTCGCCTTTATTAAAAGAAGCAATCGCGGTGCTTAATGATTCTAATTGGAAAACACTCCATCTATTTTTAAAAAAATTTAAAAAAATGTATATGCAAATAGGATGTTACTAATAACCGAATTTGCTTTAAGGAAATCATTCGTATATAAAATAACACCTAATATAATAATTTGATAACCGAGCTGATGGCAGTGCCATAACTTAAAAATTCAGAGTTTATAATTTAAAAATGTATCAAAATATTAAATATATATTAAAAATGTATCAAAAACGAAATAATAAATGAATTAGATACTTTCTTTATTACTTACTTACTTTATATAGAAGAAAACAGTTTTGTACCCAAAATGGGTATTTTTCCCGTTGGCTTTTTCTATTTCCGATATAGGAAGGCAGGACAAGATTTTGATTCGAAAAATATTGAATGCAAGATTTAAATCAAACCTGTTATATACAGACTTCACTGCAACTTGATCTTCTAATCTAGTGAAGCGATTTTAAGCAAACTTTCTACCTAAGAGTCTCAAAGGTAAGTAGAAATATTTTTAAAGCTTTACAAATAAATTAACCTGATTTACAACCGATAAGAAAATAAAATGCTCTAATAGCTTATGCCATTAGAGAAAAATATTCAAAGTATTAAATTAATTGTTAAAACGACTCACTTAAATGAATAAATATAAATTAATTTAAGAAATATTTAAATCTTATCAGCGATTTAAAAAATAATTTAAACATTTACTAGAATTTTTAAAATTACTAAAAAATTGATTTCTTAATTTTAAGTTTGTATTATTAAAAAAAATATTGAACACCTTTCTATTAGTTTTGAGAAAATTGATAGTAAAGCAATTGTTCAACCAGAAAGCTTTTATCTTATGTGGGTCATTTTTTAAAAATTGACATTTTTTTTGATCGTTTGAAAAAAATTTTTTTTCAGTTTTTCTTGGGTTTTAGTTTCTAAATCTATAGTAAACAAGTAGAAAAGGAGTTCTCCGAGTTGCGCAAAAATAATTTCAAATATTTTCCATTTTACGAGTATTTTTTGATAACAATTTAAATTTTAAATTTCGAATGTACTAAAAATGTTCTTTTCTTGCATAAAATATCAATAATCCACAAAATAAATAGTAACAATAAATAGTTTAAATTTTGTGGAAAGCAACTAAATTTAATAAGATAATTAATAAAAAAGTTGTTTGTTTACGAAATGATTTTGTTTAAAAGCATGAAAGACAAAAAAAATAAAATGCACGACTGGGTCGCACGAACTTGCTCCTATGTAATCGACTGGGAATTTTAAAAACGAATGTTATTAGAGAAAACTGTTCATAAGGATAAAATTAATTTTTAAATTCTTTTTTAGTCTTTAACAAAAATTATAAGTCCTTGTAGTGGTTTCTTTAAAAGAATCTTTTATATACAAAGTGTTTAAAAGCTTTTAAAAAAAATTTTGGTACGCTAGTTTAAAGTTTTTATTATTGTTCGAATAAAAATTAAATGTACGAAAAGAAATATTGACCTGTTTCGGAGATATCGAATTTTCAAAAAAAGAAAAAAAATATATTTTTTTTTTCAAAAATTCAAAAAATATTTATTTTAAAGTTTTGAAATGCAGTGTGTTTTAGACTTTTTAGAAGCTTCTTTATAAAAATTTTCATTAAGATCCGTTATGTGGATAATGAGAAATTCAAAATTCGAAAAAATGGTTCTATGGTAGGTACAAGCTGTAATATCTTAATTTCAAAATTTTTTTTATTAAATTTAAGATCGTAAAATTAATTGAAAGAAAAAAAATTTTATCAAAATTCTAGGTGCCGTTTTCGAGAAAAATACGATTTTTGAAAACCATTTTTTTTAATTTTTTAGCATTTGTATGGTAGGTACCTTTATTTTTAGGTAAAATAAAAAAATTTGTTTCACATCTTGTAGACTATATTGAGAAACTATTATTTATAAAGTTTAAAAAAAAATCTAGCATGGCGTTTTCGAAATATTGAGGTTTGAAAAAAATTTTTTGAAGTTTTTTTTAAAAATCCAAAAAAAAAATGTTTTGAAAATTTGAGTACACAATTCTATTTATGTTTTTGGGGAGCTTTAGCAAAAAAAAAATTACCAAAATCGGTTAAACCGTTTTTGAGAAAATCAAAAACAAAAAAAAAATGGTTCCATGGGGGTAGCCTCAATAAACATTTTTCGGAAAATTTTTTTTAACCAATACCTAGATTTAATTAAATGAAATTTTTCTGTATCTTTATTTTTAAAATCTATTGAACAGTTTTTGAGAAAAAAAATGTTTATAAAATTTTGAAAAAAATTCGTATGGGGGTACCGTTATTTTTGGTCTTAAAAAAAAAAGAAAAAAACGTGTGGGGGGAAAAAATTAAAAATGATATCTACCAAGTTTAAAGAAAATCGGCTGAGTCGTTTAGCCTGTAGTCGAACAGACAGACAGACAGACAGACAGACAGACAGACAGACAGACAGACAGACAGACAGACAGACAGACAGACAGACAGACAGACAGACAGACAGACAGACAGACAGACAGACAGACAGAATTGCGAGACCCACTTTTTTAGTCTTCGCTATCATCGTAATGTCAACTTTGATCAAAATCTCGAGTTCGATTTTTTTTACGAATGCATAACTTGCCTTATAGTACCTATAAGTCGCAAGTAAAAATAATTTTAAATAACGGTACATAACTTTCTTGGAACTTTTACGGTACCAATATTGTAAGGAATGATGAAATTCAGTATATTTATCTAGAATATAAAAAAATTAATAATGATATGAGCTATTATAAACTAAAAGAACATTTATTAAAAAACAAATACGAAAATGGCCACGGAGATTACAGGCCACGGAGATTACAGGCCACGGAGATTACAGGCCACGGAGATTACAAAATCGACTACCTATTTCTTAATTTTATTATAGTAAATGTAATTCAATGTCATCCAAATTATATTAGGTTCAAGTATGAGTAAATACCTTTCTTTTGGCGGTGGTTAGACTAAAAAATATTAATACGGTACAAAGATAACAAGGCCACGGAGATTACACTGAATTTTTACTCGGATGAAAAAATTATTTTGTATGCAAATTTTAAAGGAATTAACTGCAATAATTAAATTATAATAAAACTTGAAATTAAAAGTTTTTTGACGTACTATAAGATAATACATCGTAAAAAATTATTAAAAATTATTTAGTTGTGTGAAAAAGCGAAAATGTTTAATAAGAGTTTTTTTTTCCAAATCTTGTCACACTCGTTCAACTAAGTATTCGGACAACAAAACAATTTTTTTTTTTTGGCATATCATAAAATTGAAGTTTGAGAGAAGGCCTTTCAAACGAGAAGGCCCAAAATTAAATAAAAAATCATTTTCATCATTAAAAATATTAATAAAACTGATTAAGCATGAAAATCACATCCCAAAAAGGCCACGGAGATTACACATTATTAATTACCATGGATTTTCGTTACCATCAATCGATCTGCAAATTTGTTCTTATAATGCTGACATATAAACACAGTTCCATGCCAAATTTCAAGTCTTTAAATTGAAATCCAACAAAAATAGAAGCTATAACGCTAAAAATGTAATTTTTTTAAAACGACCCATGTAAGACATTTTTGGAATATTTGCTTATATAAATCTGATCAACAATTTTTCAGAAAAAAGATATTGTGTCTAATTTCGAAAACATTTTATTTTGTACCGTTATAATTTGTTGGAGTAAAGTCAATGTGTGTATGAACAGATAGACAGTCGGAATTGTGCGATCCAATTTTAAGGCCTTCCCTTTTATTGTTATGTCAATTTCGATCAAAATTTCGAATTCTTTTTTTTATGAATGCACAACTTTCCATGTGTAAATCAGCTGACACGTAAAAGAATTTAAATAGATTCAAGTATGTGCGCAATTTTTTGGAAACACAATACAATTTAAATCGATAACAACACAGGTAAGAGTTATACACATAATTTCTGAACTAATGCAACAATCGGTATGACCACAAACTTGACAAAAGAAATCTTCTGCATTTATTCAAATGGTTCACGGCATTTGTCAACCAATTTTCCCTTCATTAACCATAAGTATGTCAATTTATTTCTACATGTTATACTCCTCTGAATATTTGAATTCCGTGACTTTTGGAATTTCTGTCCTGTTAGGATCTTCGATAACTGAATATAATTTCTTGTCAAATTATTGCTTTTGGATAATTTTCGGCTTGAAAACTTATGACTTGAAGAAAGATCATAATTATATCAGAAGGACGATAGATCTTGAATTTCAACAACATTATGCCAAGCCACTTTATAGTAATCGCAGTGGAAAAACGTGTAAAAGAAGATTGTTTTCTTTTACTAATCTCAAAAACATTTCGGTATCGGTTGGTTTTCAAAAAAACAAAGGCAGATAGCTTATGGACCTCTTGATTGGTAAACCACACAAATTTGTTTAGTTCGCATGAATGAAATAATAATCCAAGTGGAACAGCGTCTTTGTTCAAGATCTTATTACCAAAGTTGAGGGAAAAGTTTTTCCAATAGTACTTTCTACTCTCTGAGTTTTTCATAACTTCTTCAAAATTTTACTGTTCAGAAAAATAAGATTACAAAAACCAAACAAAATACTGAACTGTAAGACTTGTGTATGACGCTTTCATAATTGGTATGCAATATCTTTGTTTTTTTTTTTTTTGTTAATTTTTACTCCGCCTCTCACAAAAATAGAAGCCTTTTCCGTATACAATTGAGTAAATTAATTTATAACTCAAGAAACCTACCCAATTTCAAATTCAATCATGTCATATTGATCCTGACTGAAACGAATGCCATGTAATATATCCCCAAAAAGGAATTTTAACAAAATGAAAGAAAATAAAGAAAGAAAACACGAATAGAGCCTTATTAAATATTCGTCTTTTTTAAATTAATTATAACCAATAATTTATTCTGCAGGTGAAGAAAGCTGCCAAGCAAATAATGATGGTTATAAATTTTCTGCAAAGTGTTATATTACCTAACGTATAAAGTTCCATAATGAAGCTTCTTCCTCGCACATGTTCGGAAATCTTCCATATGGAAGCGAAGCTATTATACTACAAAATATATAGCCATACTTGTATATATGGACTTGTACATACTACTTGGTAGGCTTAGGTGTGAACATGTGAAGCAATCTTACCGTGGCAGGACGTTAATGAATCCACATATGTATGTATGTACATAGAAAAGAAGGAGTTCAATTGACTTCCTCTTTAGGAAGCAATTAAGGTAGCCATAAATCTCAACGAAAAACTTTCGAAGGCAGGCTGAATGAATAATTATAGTATATGTAAGTTAGGATATTTTGTTATAGAACGTCATCGCGATGGCAATGGGCTAACATATAGAAGGGCGTTGTCGTTGTTTCAAGAAAATGAGATTTTCGAAAGCAAAACAAAACTCTGATATAAGATAAAAATGTTTTTGTATTTTTTTTTAGAAAATTAAAGTTTAAAATAACGATTGTATTGGGTAATCTGGCGTACATTCGAAACTTAACTTTATTATAAATATATTTTCTAAATTTGTTGATGTGTTTTTTTACTTTTTAGGTATTAGTCTAAATTGATTGAAATTCGTTTAAAAACGATGCATTGAAGGGTAAATGATAAAAATAGGGTATTTTCAATAGGAGGAGCGGGAAATTTTTCTAGGTTTTAATTTCAATAGCCAAGATTTATTGCCAGTCTATTTTCCAAAAGCCCACTCGGCCTTTCGGTATATGCTTTCTTTTAAGATTTCAATATCGCTCTTCGCGGTTGAGTTCCCGTGCGAAATCGAAATTGTGGATTAATGTCTTCAAGAGTACTGCAAATATATTCACGATAAAAAGTAGGCCTCAGAAAACGATCTCTACCCCACATAACATTGAGATGATATGAACTGCAGTTGAAGAATCTTTCAGGTGTTAGCCTTGGGAACAGGCGGGTACCCTTGGCATTTTTAGACGTTCCATTCTACGACTAGTTAAAGAAAATCGTTCTTTACACTCTTACAAGATAGTTGTCCGAACATGATTTCGATGCAGACAACTTGCTATTGAAAAAATTCTACTAAAGTACAGTGATAGAGAAATACGGAACCTTATTTGTCATGTTCTCAATCATCATAATGTCAACTTTGATTAAAATCTCGAGTTCCACATTCTTCATTGCAAAACATCCCTTGATTTTGTTAAATAGATATGTAGATAGATAGATAAAGATCTTTATTTACTAATATAATTACAATACAATTAATATAATAACAATAATCTATATACATAGCATGCCACAGCCGTCTGGCAGATTGACAATTATAATATGAAATATCTTAAGTAATTTGTAAAAAGCCTTCTTTAAGTTTTACTAATCAATTTTAATGTAACAATTAATAAATCTGTTTTTTTTTTTTTTTTTTATTAAAGGTAAATGCATACACTCAAAAATATTTTTACTTGCGACTTAAAGGTAGATACTATAAGGCAAGTTATTCATTCGTAAAAAAAATCGAACGCGAGATTTTGATCAAAGTTGACATTACGATAATAGCGAAGACCAAAAATGGGTTTCGCAATTCTCTCTGTTCGACTACAGCTAAACGGCTCGGCCGATTTTCTTTAAACTTGGTAGATATGGGTTTGATTTTTTTCCCCCCGGATGTTTTTTGATTTGATTTTTTAAGACCAAAAATAACAGTACCTGGCCATACGATTTTTTTTCGAAATTTTATAAATATTTTTTTTTCTCAAAAACTGTTCCACAGATTTATTTTATAAAAATTCATAAAATTTCATTTAGTTAAACCTAGATAATGAATGAAAAAAAATTTCCAAAAAATTATTATTTTTGGTACCCCCCTTGGAACCATATTTTTTGTTTTTGATTTTCTCAAAAACGGTACAACCGATTTAGAATATTGTTTTATCTTTAGGCTCCCCAGCAGTTTGAATATTATTGTGTATTCAAATTTTCAAAAAAAAAATTCTTGGATTTTTAAAAAAAATTTCAATTTTTTTTTTTTGAAAACTCAATATTTCGAAAACTTGATAGTTAAAAGTTTCTTAAAATAATCTGCAAGATATGAAATTGCATTTCAAAACTTTAAAAAAAATATTTTTTGAATTTTTGAAAAAAAAAATCATTATGCAAGAACAAAAATTATAAGTATTTGTAGTGGTTTCTTAAAAAAAAAAGGTTTTATATAAGAAAATTTTAAAACATTTTTAAGAAAAAATGTTGGTACGCCAATTTGAAGTTTTTATTATTGTATGAATAAAAATTAAATTTACAAAAAAAGTATTGAGCCGTTTTCGAGACATCGAATTTTCAAAAAACAAAAAATTGATTTTTTTTCAAAATTCAAAAAAATGTTTCTTCAAATTTTGAAATGCAATATTTTTTAAACTTCTTAGAAGCTTCCCTCCACGAAATTTCATTAAAATCCGTTGTGCTAATAATGAGAAATTCAAAATTTTAAAAAATCGTTCTATGGTAGGTACAGTCAGTAATATCTTGTTTTCAATTTTTTTTTTATTAAATTACAGATATTAAAAAATAATAGAAAGAAAAAAATTTAAGCAAAATTCTCGGAACCGTTTTCGAGAAAAATACGATTTTCGAAAACCATTTTTTAACATTTGTATGGAGGGTACCGTTATTTTTAGTGTAAAATGAATTTATTTTGCTCATATATTGTAGATTATTTTTTCAAACTTTTATTTATTAAGTCTTGAAAAAATCGAGCATGGGGTTTTCGAAATATTGTGATTTCAAAACAAAAATTTGAAAGTTTTTTTAAAAATCCAAAAAATTTGTTTTGGAAAATTTGAATACACAATAATATTCAAACTGCTGGGAAGCTGTAGCATAAAAAAAATGATCGAAATCGGTGGTACCGTTTTTGAGAAAATCAAAAACAAAAAAAAATAGTCCCAAGGGGGGTACTAAAACTACTAATTTTTTTGAAATTTGTTTTCAACCATTGCCTATTTTTAACTAAATTAAATTTTTTGAATTTTTTTTAAGAAAATCGCAGGGACAGTTTTTGAGAAACAAAAATATTTATAAAATTTCGGAAAAAAATGGTATGGCAGGTACCGTTTTTTTTGGTCATAAAAAATCAAATCAAAAAACATCCGGGGGTAAAAAATCAAAACCCATATCTACCAAGTTTGAAGAAAATCGGCCGAGCCGTTTAGCTGTAATCGAACAGACAGACAGAATTTCCAGACCCACTTTTTTCGTCTGCACTATCATCGTAATGTCAACTTTGATCAAAATCTCGAGTTTGATTTTTTTTACGAATGCATAACTTGCCTTATAGTATCTACCTATAAGTAAAAATGATGATAATTTTATCCTTATGAACAGTTTTTTCTAATAACATTCGTTTTTTAAAATTCCTAGTCTATTACATAGGAGCAAGTTCGCGAGACCCAGTCGTGCATTTTATTTATTAAAAATCTCCGCTTTGAATTTTTTCTCTATACTTCAATTCAATTTTGCGATATTCGTAACAGCTTGGGAGTTTTTATGAACAGCGGTGATAGACCGGTTTCTATCATAATAACATAGTTTGGAGTGTTTGGCGGTAGATGAAATATCCTTTTTCACGAAATGCCTCAACAGTTGTTCGACTGCATCAAACTTTAAACCTCTCCAAGCTTGTGCTCCATATAACAGAATGGTCTCCGAAACTGCTTGAAACACCTTGTATTTGCTACTATGTGCTATGTGTTTGTTCATGAAACAACTTCGCCAAGAAAAATTTATAGCGGTTTTCACCTTCCGCAATTTTACTTCGAAATGTCTTACCATACTCAAAATCTTGGTGAAAAAGATGCCTAGATATTTATATTCTGAGACAATTTCTATGTTTTGTTCGTCGAAACTCAACCTTTCGTTCGGAGTGGTCCTCTCACCACCTCTTCTAAATATCATGACCTTAAAGATTTCTCAATGCTGACTATGAGATTCCATAAACGGCAGTAGTAATATAACCTGTTGATCATTCTTTGCAAAGCCTCAGGAGAATATGTAAAGAAGACCACATCATCCGCAAAGAGCAGTGCCTTTATCCGGTCTCCCGCAAATTCCACTCCACTAGGAAGATAATCAATCAGATTATATATGAAAAGAGCAAATAATGTTGGACTTAGTGAACACCCCTATCTTACACCAATGAGAGTATTAAACCAATCCGACAATCCAACTCCAATCCAAACTGCAGCTTGGGTATCTTTATACAGCACTTCTAGCACTCTTCCGAACTTCCGTGACAAGCCCAAACCATATAATTTATAAAATAGAGCTCTTCGTTTTATAGTATCAAAAGCAGCCTTGAAATCGATGAAAAATACATAAAGTTTTTTGCTTCTTGATATAAAATATTCTGCAATACTTCTTAAAATGAATATGTTGTCCACTGTCGAGTAACCAGCTCTAAGCCCCGCCTGAAACTCCTTTAATAGATTTTGTGAATCGATCCATTTAGTAAGGCGTTTCTGTAAAACAGCTGTAAATATTTAATATGTGGCATTTTGAAAGGAAATTCCGCGATAGTTTGAAGGCTCTTCCGAATTGCCTTTTTTGAATATCGGGAATATGATCTTGAAACTCCTTTGGGCAAACATCTCCTTCTAATAATTTGTTAAAAAGTGTTACCAATTTATGTTTTAGGTTAACCGTTCCGTACTTATAAAATTCGACCGGTATTTCATTATTTGCATCTGGCGCTCTTCCATCCTTCCAACTTCCAAGCACTGTTTATATTTCCTGCAGAGTGATGTCTTTATCCAGTGCACCTATTGCAAAGTCAGGAACTGCATAATGCCAATTAATATTACGAGTACTACGTACCGGGCTTAACAACTTCTTGAAATGCTCTCTCAACAAATCTTTATCAGGCATTTTGTTTGCGGTCATACATATGTTTGCCGTTTAGTTTTCACGCTAGTCTCCAAAATTCCGAAGCATCCTTGCATTTGGCCAACAAATTCGCTTGCCGTTCACCGTAGCTTTTCTTTTTCATTATACATGGTTGTTTGTATTCTTTGCTCGCTTTAAAATAGTGTTGTTTAAATAATCCTTGTTTTGAATTCCGGAAAACTTGTTAAATATTTATAAAAAAAAAAGACCTTGGAGTAATAAAATAGATAAGTAGTCAATCTAATTCAAAAGCATCTTTACATGGCAAATGAATTTTAAAATACAAAACTAATAAGTTATAGGATTATTTATAGCTAATTAGATTGTAGGACATAGAAATTATATAACGGCTATAGTATGGTACGTATTTGCATGAGTTTCCAAACTAAATTGAAGGAATTTATAATGTCCATAAACCAAAATTGCATTAGAACCTTAATTAATATGGAATACATATAGTCGATATTAATTGTTATGGATGATGTTGATGATAATGCCGATGAAAGTGATGGTGATGGTATATGGAATCAGTACAATAGCCGATAATTGAATATTCGTGTACATAAGTAGTTTTCATGAATTTAATCAGTATGATAGCTGTCAAATGGATAGTAAGGTTTGGCTAACAAGAAGTTCGTTAATCCGTCGAATGTTTGAGAAACTGAAATCAAATTCGATAAACTCATTAAATGAAAGGCAGATAGAAATGGATGAAGATAGAAAATGATGGACAGGGTTTAAGAAGTGTTACACAAGTTATCTTTAGACTGGTCCATTCACGATTTAAGTTTTTCATCACTCATGACTATGCTAAGAGTAGGAATAAGGATACTTGAGACTGGGAACTTTTTTTACGACTTTTTTCATGGTTTTATGGTTTTTAATGGCTTTTTGGGTTTTAATGGCTTTTTAAACGTTTTGTTTTTCTTTGTCGGCATGAGCGGCCCTTTTTATATTGGTTTTTGTTGGCTGTGTTTTTTTTTATTGCTTTTGGTTTTTGTGTTGGAAAAAAAATATATTGGTTTTTGTTGGCTGTGTTTTTTTATTGCTTTTTAAATGTTTGGTTTTTGTGTTGGAAAAAAAAAAGAAAGTATTTTGACATTGTCATTGAGGATCGGTATTGGAAAATATCAGTCAAGTGCATTTTTTTTAAAATGTACTGTTGCCCGTTGATGTTTTTTCAAGTATCTCGTTGCAGATAGGGATAAATATACATCTGTTTGTCATCAGATATACGGACTTTTTACATGAGGACTTTGACCTAGTGCGATAGGATTTGGTGGTGGTTGTTTTTAACACGTCGTACTGTTGCTGTCCGGTTGTGTGTTTCAAGTGTCGTTGTAGCTAGGAACATATTATTTGTATAGATATTTTTGTTTGTCATCAGGTATGCTGACTGTGTTTAGATGAGGGCATCGGTCCAGTCGGATATTTTTAATAGATTTTTTATTGTTTTGTTTTTTCTCTGCGGTACGAGGCTGCTGGTTTTCTGTTGATTTGTTTCGGGGGTGGGTGAATTATGGATTGGTTAAAGAAGATGTGGTGCATGATGAAAGAAAGAGATCTTTTGTATATTATTTGTATAGATATTTTTGTTTGTCATCAGGTATGCTGACTGGACTGTGTTTAGATGAGGGCATCGGTCCAGTCGTTTTTATTGTTTTTGTTTTTTCTCTGCGGTACGAGGCTGGCTGGTTTTCTTTTGTTGATTTGTTTCAGGGGTGGGTGAATTATGGCTTGGTTAAAGAAGATGTGGTGCATTATGAAAGAAAGAGATCTTTTGTGGAGTTTTAATTGGTTTTTGTATATTGAGGATCGGTATTAGGTAATATATGTCAAGTGAATTTTATGCACAGTTGAAGCTAGAAACATATGTGTTTTATTTTATGACTTTTAAGATGAGGGCATCGATCGAGTGCGTTAGAATTTGGTGGTGGTTGAGGGGTTAAAATTGATATGAATTATGTGGTGTGTACTAGCGAGAAGTGTGTGTGTTGGAGTTTGAATTTAAATGAGTAACGATGAGAAGGGATATGTTTTTGTTTCTATTTTTGTTTTAATGGTGTGCCTTGGGATGATGTATTGTTTGATGTTTGAATTAAAAGATTGGTGGTTGCTTGTGCGCAGATGGGCGCACGGTGGTGTGTTGGGGTCTACGGTTGCTATTTTTAAATGAAATGAGTATGAATATATCTTAAATAAAAGTAAATTGAAATCATTGTAATAAAATAAAGCTTTTTATTTTAATAATATACATAAAAGATGGTTTTTATTTATTTTCTTTTGAAATAGGTATCCATGAATTGTGATCGGATGCAAAACCAAGCCATTTTACAAATAATTGATCTTTTTTCCTTCGCAGCACTTTTTCGATTAGATAAGTATCGGGAAACTTAGATTTTTGTAGTTCAAGCTCATAGAACCCGCCTTTTATGGGGTTTCCCTGATAGTCTTCTAACAGATATGTAACTGGATTTGTATGTTGAACTTTGGTTATTTTAAAGATTTCTGTTGTCCAATTCGGTGTGTATCCTTTATCAAATACATGCTTGTATTTACTAATTCTTACAAAATCTCCCACCTTGAACTTTGGAGTAATATGAATTTTGATGTGATCATATATAGTTCAAAGTATTTGCTTTTCATTTGTAGCATTGACTTTGGACGGCTTCATTTTAATAGTGCGATGTTTTGAATTGTTGTACTTTTTAGTTAGTGTATCTATCATATTTATCCAACAGTATGAACCATTAGCACTGAACTCTTTCCACATAAGGTTTTTCAAAGTGCGATTAAATCGTTCGACAATCGAAGCTTTAAGAGGTGAAAATGTTGAATAATGATTGATGTGAAGTTTTTTCATAAGACTTTGAAAAGTAGTGTTGAAAAATTCTTTCCCGTCATCTGTTTGTAAATTGTTGGGAATGCGGCCTTTATTTAATATATTCTCCATAGCTTCAGTGACACTCGATCCGGTTTTATTTTTAATAGGAGCTGTCCAAGCAAATTTAGAAAATGTATCAATTACCGTAAGAAGATATCGATTATTTTCATTATCTGCTGAATATGCCCCCATTTCTACTAGATCAGCTTGCCATAAATCATCAAGCCCCTTGATAATGACTCGCCTTTTTTGGAAATTTCTTCTTGCTGACTTATGCAGTTCTTCGACAACGTCTCTTTTACTCATCTTTTCACAGAATGATTAAAACAACAAAACATTTTACCTTTTTATTAGTTTATTCATTTAAGATTTGTTTATAAAAATTTACAATTCTCTTAATTTTATTAATTTTTATTTTAATTTGAAAACATGCACAAGTATCTGGTCCTTCATAGCACAAGTTTGGTGACCAGTTTGAAGTACAGTTCAGGAAATGAAATTTATTTGGTGACATAATATAATCATCCTTTTCGAATCTCTTTACAAACAAAATACAATTCATAGCTTCTGAAAACTGTGCCTCATGTATGATATGTTGGTTGGATTTTAAAAAGGCTAGAAGATCATCAATGACTAATTTAATTTTAAAAGAAGACATGTTTTTCGTTTGAATTATGAATGGAAACTGAATTCAAAATAAAGTAAATAAGAAACATTATTTTTAAAAATATTTATTTTAATCTTTCATACAACGACATTATTTTTTTAATTCTTATCAACCTATTTTCAACCATATAGCATGCACATGTATCTGGTCCTTCTTTGCATAAATTTGAAGACCAAGGACAGGTAGGAAAATGGCAACCATAATCAGATGTTGTCGAAGATACATTGATAAATCGTTTCAAGAAGACCATGCAGTTCAAAAGTTCCGTATGATGTTCGTCTAGTAAGATGTTCTTATTTTTAATAACGAATTTTAAGATTTGATCAAAAATCAATGTGGGGTTTATTTTGGGCATCGCGATTTAATGACTGTTCACCTAGGTATTTAAGTAAAGACTAAATTGATTTTAAGTAGACATTAGACATGATATGTTTTCCCTTGTTAAAGTATTTTTCAATTTCGATTTGAAAGCTTTGTCTTAATTGACCAGTTTGCTGATCAACATAGCTTTTGGAAGCAGCGTCTCCTTGTTCTTCAGGTTCCTGAATGTTTTTTAATCGTTTTCCATTTATGTTGTAATCACCGTTTTCTGTTTTGAGAAATCCCTCGCCAGGTGGTCCAGGCAATCCTGACTCGCCCTGCGGTCCCGGCTCTCCTTGTTTGCCTCTTGGACCCCTAGGTGGGGTCCTATATGAATAACGACCAAATTTATCAACACTCATTTTTTTTATTCGATAATATCGGCTTCTTTAAGTTCTTCAATAATTGAAACAATTTCGTTAGAATGATTGTTATTTCCAGCTTGTTGTGAAGCAATGAGAAGTCTCATTCGATCTACAAGCTCATTAGGGTTATCCCAAAATATATAGTCCTTTTTCAGTTTTGATAATTGCATCAATCCATTTCCCGATTGTGGTGTTGATAGTGAATGTGTTGGATTATTAGAAGTATTTGTATTGAATCCTAATAATTTCTTAATTATTTTCGTATACTTATGACCCCGATTGCCACGTATTTGTCCGTGTGAATCATGACCAACCCTATGTGTATTTGTTTCATATAATATGGTCTTATAATTTTTTAAATCTTCATCAGTGTAGATGCTTTTATCTGGTATTTTCTTAAATATAAGCTCATACAAACCATTTGTTCCTTCAAAGGTTTTATTTTTTATTTGTATATCTTTTCCAAGAATGATTAATTCACCATTTCCAATGTACCACTTCTCATCTTTTGAATATACCCCATACGTTTTATCAAGCGTGTTTGAATTATTTATAAACAAATCTACGTATTTTTTAGGTGTATCATGGAATTCTTCTTGTAATATGAGCTCTGAAAAGTTACGGTGGTTAAGGCTTTTCTTTGGTCGTTTTGGGGTGATGCTATCAGTTAATTCAGGTGAACTGTTAATAAAAGTGTTTGGTGTGATGAATTCATCTCTTAAATATTTTTCCTTTGCTGGGCTTTCAAATTCATTTTCTTGTACTTGTTGTTGTTTAAATTTGCGTTTTGTTTTGTTAATAGGACTTTTAATAAAGTAATTTTGATTTTGTTCTTCTTGTTTTGTGTTTGATTTTTTCACTAACTCATTTAGGGGTCTGGTAATGGGTCTTAGAGTTTCCTCAATTTCGGTTTCGTAAGCTTCTCTACCAGTCCTTAGAGCTTTGTATTTCTTTCGCAGAGCATCGGTGGTTTTAATAAGCTCCTTTGTTAGTTTTTCGTCTATGTTAATCATATTCTAAGATTTATTTCTTCATACAAATGCAGTTGAAAAATAAGACTCGAAGTTGTTGGAAAAGCCTTTCGATGGTTTTCAAACTGAATTTTATATTGTAGTTACTGGTCTTAACTGTTAAATACTGCGTCTCAAACTGGTTTGAACCGCTTTTTACTGCTATAATCTGCTCACTGAACTGCTCTGTACTGCTCTTATAGAACATAACTGTTCATATGATGCAAAAATCAAAAATTTTGTCTATTTTATAACTTGAGGAAGCAGTCAAAGCCTTTTCTATAACGACCTTCATTCAAAGGGCTGTCCTTATCAATTACCAAAAAACCATAATTTGTGTTCCAGCATTCTGCACATACCTTTTGAAACATTTTAAATGTCATATCCGAATTGACATGATCATTATAAACGTGTTTTAAATTCATATCGTCCTGTTTGAAGATGATTAGAAAATTCGCATTGTCTCGAATTAAGTGTTTCGGTATTCTTGTATATGTTTGGCACAAATAAAAACTATCGATGTGATGATGTCGTCCCATACTAAAATACACTCGAATTGTGTCTTGTTTTTCACAGGCAATATCGTCAAAGATGAATATAGAATTTGGCTTAGCGTCTTCGGGTTGAATAACATCACTGTTATTGGAAAATGTAAAAAAACCCATATTTTTCACTGGTTTTATGGCTTTTCGCAAAAACTCATACTTCGGTTGATGTAGAGATTTAGAATATATATAGATATTTTCAAATTTCAAGCCGTTTGGGTGTAGGAGTAAACTCATCATAACATTAAATTTTGTTTTTCCACAGTTTGAGGGACCAGTAATTAACCCCCTTATACTATACGGAAACAGTTTACCATGTTTTTTTGTTTCAATATTGCTAGCCAATTCCATATTTTTTACTGGTAATTGGTATTGTTGTTTAACGAATCGCATATTGATAAAAACTAAATAATAACTTTTATATGCGAAGTTTATATTCGAAACCCGTCATATCGTTTTCATCTCTCGCAACGTAAAGATGATCATATAAAATGATTGATTATTTAAAAAATTGCAACAGTCAGCGAAACATTGTGAAAGGGGAAGGTTTATTAAACACTGTAATAAACAAACTACCACTCGAACTACATCTACCTGGTTATCAATACTGTGGACCTGGAACAAAACTTCAAGAACGTTTAGCTCGAAGGGATCCGGGGATTAATTTGCTTGATCAAGCGTGCAAACAGCATGATATATCTTATTCTAAATTTACAAATACAAGTGATCGGCATATAGCTGATAAGATTTTATCTGAAAAAGCTTGGCAACGAGTAAAATCCAAGGACGCTAGTATAGCTGAACGTGCAAATGCACTATTGGTTACCAATCTTATGAAAGCAAAAGTAAAATTAGGCATGGGGTGCTCTAAGAATACAGACAAAAAGGCTAGAAATCAGCTAAAAACGAGTTGTTCAGAGCATAAAAACGGTGTTAAGAAGTCTAAAAAAGATAGCAAGACTAAACAAGTCTCATTGAGGAAAGTAATTAAGATTATTGGAAATAATCTCAAACGTAAAAAACCATTCAACATAGAAAATGCAATTAAAATAGCATTATCATCGGCTAAGAAAACTGTTAGAAAAAACAGTAATAACATTAAGACACCGCGAGTTATTTCAGTACCAAAACTTGGTGGAGTACTTCCTTTCCTCGTTCCTTTATTTGCTGGACTTTCGGCTCTTGGAGCTTTAACAGGAGGCGCTGCAGGAGTAGCCAAAGCTGTCAATAATATTAGTATTGCTAAAAAAGATCTGGAGGAGAAAAAACGTCATAATGAAAAAATGGAATCGATTGCAGTTGGACATGGCTTACACCTAAAACCTTATAAAAAAGGACTGGGGCTTTATTTAAATCCACAGGAAAAAAACTTCTAGGTTCGCTACCCAATCGTGCATTAAATGAAATAGACTTGAAAAATTTTGCAACCAATTTAATTCCAAATTTTCGAGGAGTTTTCATGCGTGATAATTTACCAACGACTGGACCTTTAAAAAATGAGTGTGGGATTGTCAATCTTGATTGCTCAACAGGTCCTGGGACACACTGGGTAGCGTATAATAAAAGAGGTAGCCAAACTGAATATTTTGATAGCTTTGGAAATCTTCAACCTCCTATTGAAATAATAAATTATTTGGGTGAAAAACTTAATTATAATTATCAAAGTTATGACTCTTTTAATTGTGGTCATTTATGTTTAAGATTTTTATATGATTGTTATTTTAAATAAATAAACAGTTTTATTTAAAAATGGTTTCATTGTTTTTCTTATCACCATGGCGTTGACACTTACGCTAAGCGGAAGAAGTTCCCATCTATCTGCTGAATACTTTCCACCTTTGAACCTGGATCAGTATTACGTTTGTGGATTGATTGATTTTCAAACCTACAACTCTATACCGAATGTAGATGAGCGTAACAATTTGTTCCATATAGGGGAATATGAAATTGAAATACCAACTGGGACTTATGAAATTGATGACATTGCAAAATTTATTTCCGAAGAATTATTATTGCGAAATTCTACGGTTGTAGTTAGAATAGAAGCAAATAATAACACAATGATGTCTGAAATCGAAAGCAACGAGAAAATATATTTTAATAAGGATAGAACTATTGGAAAATTACTGGGTTTCAGTAAATGTATTCTTGACTCCGGTGTGTTACATTTGTCGGATTTACCTGTTGATATAAATAAGGTGAATATAATACGAGTTGAGTGTAATATCATTACTGGCTCCTATTTTAACAATAGTCCTGTACATACTATACATGAATTTTCTCCAGAAACTGGGGCAGGGTATAAAATTATAGAAGTTCCCAGAAATGTCATCTATTTACCTGTGAACGTCAAACGAATAAGCAGTCTAACATTAAAACTCGTGGACCAAGACGGTGACTTGATAAACTTCAGGGGAGAAAGAATAACTGTGCGATTGCATTTAATTCCAAAATCACAATAATGTTGATCTATAATAGTTATTATAAAATAGATACCAAAGGTTATCATTCATTTAGTCCTAATACAACAGCAACACTATCAAGACCAGAACTTTCATCTGAAAACAAAACCTATCTTCTTGCATTAGGATTTAAACTAAAATAATGAGCAATATGAACGAAATATTAAATATTACTCATGGACCGAGCTATGATAACAGCATATCTAAGTTTGAGTACCATAGTTACTCGCCATTCCTCCAGTCCTTCAATCCAAGTGATGAAATTCGTATCCCTATACAACAACAGGACTTGTGCATTTTACCCTGTGAAAGCTACATTTATATAGAGGGAAGTCTAACAAAATCAGATGGAGAGCCTTCTTCTACTGGGAAATTAGCAAATAATGCTATGGCATTTCTTTTTGAAGAAATACATTATGAGCTAAATGGAGTGGACATTGAGAGCAACAAAAACGTTGGCATTACAACATCAATGAAAAATTATATATCATTGAATGAGAATGAAAGTAAAAGCTTAGAAAATGCTTCATGGACTGGAAACTCCACCGTTACACCTGTATCAGGTACTTTTAATTTTTGCATACCACTAAAAAATCTGTTGGGATTTGCTGAAGACTATAAAAAGATTATAGTAAATGCAAGACATGAATTGATTCTAATTCGTACTCGAAGTAATGAGAATGCCTACTATTCTGACGAAGAATTAAAACTTTCAATTTTTAAGTTGCAATGGAGAGTTCCTCATATAACATTATCCGATTCAAATAAACTTACATTATTGAAACAAATTCAGTTAAATCCAATTCAAATTCATTTTCGAAATTGGGAAATGTACGAATACCCAACACTACCAACTAACACTGATCATGTATGGACAGTTAAAACTTCAAGTCAACTTGAGAAGCCAAGATATGTTATTATTGCTCTACAAACCGATAAAAAAAACCAACGAACCAAGGATGCCAGCAAATTCGACCATTGCGAAGTTAGCAATATAAAGGTGCATTTAAACTCTGAATCTTACCCTCGTGAAGATTTAAATCTTAAATATGAACTAGACCGGTATGCCATTCTCTATGAAATGTACAGTAAATTTCAACACTCATATTATCAGAAACAATCACAACCACTTTTATCTCGACAAGACTTTAAGGATATCGCCCCAATAATGGTGATTGATTGTTCCCGTCAAAATGAATCAATTAAAACAGGACCAGTAGATGTAAAAATTGAGCTTAAGACAACAATTCCAGTTCCAGCTTCAACAACTATGTATTGCCTTATACTTCATGATCGTATAATTAAGTATAATCCCTTAACAGGAGAAGTTAACAAACTCACTTAATTTTATTGTCATCATTATTGTAAGCTTGTCAGTAGAAAAAGTGAGTTTATCAAGAACGTATCTTAAATATGAATACCTATATTGTAGACTTTCAAGGATTTGGAGTATTTAACAATGGCTTCATTTTGAAAGAAATCGCTGTATTTCATAATGACCACCATCATCATTTCATTGTTAATTCTCCATTTAATTTAAATCTTCTGTCCACACCACTTAGAAGGCAGGCAAGTTGGTTATATCAAAATTATCATGGATTAACCTGGAATAGTGGGTTTACAAATTTTTCTCGAGTAAAGATATTTCTTCGAGAACAAATCCAAAGTGGAGTTGTTTACGTTAAAGGAACTGAAAAATCGCAATGGCTTAGAGAATTACTCAATAGCGAAAACATAGAAGTCATTAACCTAGAAGATATCTACAGCTGTCCAAGTTTAAAGGAACTCCGAAGAATTTTTCCTAATCAAATAAAATGCCTAAGCCATGGAAAATGTTGCGCCCTTCAAAATGTTTATCTTTTAAGCAAGTTCATAAGACAAGCAAACCTGTTGTAAAATAAATACAATTAATAAATAAAACAACAAATCTTGTGTATATGTATGTATATATTTTTTTATTTCATCAACTAGAATAATGTCTTTTAAAACCGTACGGTACGGAACTATGATCTTCGAGAAAACGACGTTTTTCTGCTTTGGGTTTATATGTCTTAACCTCTTCCACAGTAATCACTTGATGTTCTCTGGTTCGTCTTATGTTATTAGACTTAATAACTATGCTGTCATCATATTCTGCAGAAAAGTTTAATACCGCTTCTTTTATTGAATCAAAATTAATTTTTTGGGATGATTCATAGTTCAGGAAGATGCCCTTTACCTTACACACAACGTGTTCACTATTATCCTTAGTGCTGTGGACTTTATAGGCGTAATTTTTTGGACCGCCACTAACAAATTCAGTGATGTAACTCCCTTGACCATAGCTCTCTAATTCGTCAGTCATATCACCTATAAATTCTCCAGTAGGAGGATCCGGTTCTCCTTGACAGCTTACATAGATAACGGAATCAGTATCATAGTAGAGAACTTTTTCTTTAAGTTTTTCCAAGTAAGTGTACAATTTAAGACGGGCTTGTGTTGTTGTATATGCGGCAATACAAACATTTACCGTGGGGAGGGAGTCAGCAGCTTCTTCTTTTAACTCAAAATTAACCACAATATTGTCTTCATTGATTGGTAAAATATGCAAGACTTCAATAGAAGGATGAGTTAGCAGAAGATACAGATCTGAAGGTTTGTTCAAGATACAAGTTTTAGTATGATTTTCCCGTTGTCCGAATTTACCCCAAAAAGAATTCAAAATAAGTTTGGCTAGTGATCTTTTCCCAGGATTGTTTTCTATTTCAGAAAACTCTAGCTCTATATTTTCCTTTTCTAGAAAATCAGCAACATATTTGTTTTTATCTTCTTCAGATGTGCATGTACTCGGCCATCCTGATGCTTCTTGTTTTATTTTTAGGTATGTATTCATCATACGAGTAAATAGACCATCGGAACTCGTATCTGGATTATACTGAGTAACATCATATTCCCAAATTTCAAAAACAGCAAGTAGCTTATACCCCGTTTCAACTGCTTTCACAACTTCTTCGATTACCCAGGTTCCAAGTAATGCTCTTTCGTCATCAGAATGAGTGCAGATTTGTTCTTGAGTTTTTTTACTACTGCAAGTTCTACATAAGGAAAACATCAGCTTATTATTCTGCTTCATAGGTAAGACCGGATGAAATAAATTTTCTGGCGGAAGAATTTTGCATTTTACGAGTCCATTTATACCCTCGAGTTCCAAAGCAGAGCAAATATCATCGTTAGCAGTGTGAATTTTTGGGTGACCAACAGGGAATTTTCCATTTTTGCAAACCCAGGGGTAAAGAGAACATACGTCTATGTATTTTATTTTTTCCCCCTCCTTACATTTATAGTAATTAAATGTATTTCCTGTCCGTCCACCATAAAAAGCATCTCGAGGATTCAAAGGTGTGTTCTGTATTAATGGATGATCATCCAAGAAATTGAGTTCTTCATTATTTAGGAATTTTTGTTGAGTCTGAAATTCACAGTGCCACATTTCAATTACTTCGTAATCAAATGACCTTAATCGTGTTGTTTTGGCTAACGTTCTCTCATATCTTTGATTCAGGGTGTCGTATTTGTCTTCTGATAAAGGCTCGTCTCGTTTATGTTTTAAACAAGTAGGATGACCGTGATAAAAACAACCATGGAACTCGAAAATCTGTTTCGTTTCTTCACAAAAACCATCGACTTTAATCCCATTTACTACCGGTTCTCTCCCTTTAGCGGCATGCTTTATGTCAATTTTTCGCTTCTTTTGCTCCCAAATCAACCATTTGATTGCAACTGTTGATTGATTATCTGTGCATCTATACCCGTTTTTAGGTATAAGCCCAATTGTATTTGGTTGCAGAAAGTTCCGTCTGAACACGAGGTTACAAGCTGATGCTATTGTTGTTCCTTCCAAAAATGGTTCAACATTGCTTTGATCGAGGAACAATTGTCTAAACTTTAAACAAGTCTCAGCCAAAATTTTAACATCGCTAATGCAATATTCTACTAGTTCACGCTCCATGTCAAAGCTATCGTTTTGATGTTCCGCATACCATTTTAAAAAGTCGTCACGATCTTCAGCTTTCATGGAATCCGGACTGTAGTATTCTATTGCAGGTAGCTTCCCGATGTATTTAGCATTTTCCTTTATATTGAAAAAATGCGGAAAATAACCTTTTTTTAAAACAGGTGAAAGTTGGAATGCTTTGGGGAGTTTTGAAAGTGCCATCGGAAAGTAGTTTAATGAATCTAAGAACTTTATATTTGCAATTTCCATTAATATAATTTTACTTCCTCGCATGATTAATATTGGGGTCAATTTTGTATGTTCCAATATGTAATTTAACACAAATTGGTGATCGTAGGATTGCCCATTATGTGCTATCACAACTACTTTTTTAAACTTTTGCCGAACATGAAGTATGTGTTTCAGAAATTGAGCTACAACACTTTCGTCTTCTTTTTCCTTAATTATGTTTAGCGATAGATTACACTTTTGACAGAAGTACAAATTTGGAACATGTAAACAGTGATCACACTTTTGTTGAAAAACACATAAATTGGGTTCATGCAATTTTATCGGAGTAGCTAATACTTCGCTTGCAATCGTTATCATTTTTTCGCCTATTACTCTCTCTTGGCGACTCTCCAAATCATAAAAGATGTACAGGATGCCTTTACATGCTGGTGTTTTGTTATCTGGCTGAATGAAGCACATGTGATCTTTTGCTACATGTTTACTACACATCTTGCAGAAATATTCATCGCAGATATGTTGGCGACTTCCTCCGTATGTTTTGAGGCATAAAAGACATTTTTGCATTTTTTCACAAATTGAATTTTTACCTGTTGAATTGCTCGCTTTGTGATTGTCGAAACAGTTTTTTCCTCTAAAATTTCGATTGCAATCTTCACACATGATTTCTTTTTCATTTCTGAGGCAGCTTGGTGTGTTTTGACATTGTGGGCAGGATCGTTTACATCTATGCTGACTTTTTGAATTGTACGGGACATGGCAATCTTCACAATAATATCCACAACAAAATGCAGCAGTTAACGATGTTATAACATTAAAATGATTGTTATAATAAAGCAAATTAATACTCTTCTTTTCTTCAGCATCTTGAGCGGGAAATCCTTCAAATATCACCTTTTGTCCCTTTGACCCATACTCGTACACAGTCACCTTATATTCCTTTAAATGATTTTGGAATATTTTCAGCTCCGGAATTCCACAACCTTCAGTCGGTACACTTATGTGTGCATCATTTATGAGTTGAAGGGCTCTTTGGGATTGAATTTTCCCAATGTCTCGTCTGATTTTTGCCTTTAGGTTGTTTTCCTTATCTGCATACACTTTACCCACAACTAAAGCGCGAGGCAAGCATAAATTGTCATTGTTTTTTATGCTGATTATGCCTCGGCGATTAATGCATTCCTCAGTGAATGTATTATATTTCCCACTTTGGACTTTTCCTGTTCCTGAAGGGAGCTTAACCGACGTTATGGTCAAAGAAAAATCATCCGTGCTCAAACCTTCCGAATTGCTCTGAAAGATCTTAGCAATCATCTCCCATACGTCGCTAAATTTCACATTTGCACAATCTTTAAAGTTGATCCACCCATTTCCTCGTTCAGCACTGAAACTCTTCCCGCAAAAAGTAATTCCTACTTTATCTGCGGGGCTGACGTCCTTTAGCGCATGTTTAAACATGTCGTTGACTGCTTCCCTGATCCATGATGTTGGTTCTTCCCTCTCGGGAATGGGTTTAATCCTGAATTGAATTTTTCTACCCATTAGGTCGAACCGCTTAATTTTTGTCTCCAACTCGCTGATTATCTGGATTCGCTAGAAAAGTAACAAACAGAAAAACAACATAATCTTGAGAAAAACCAAAACCAAACAAAAAAAATAATAAAAAACAATTCAATTCAATTTTTTTTTTATTTATTTTAAGGTATTAAAAACATATTTTTTCTATTCTATACGTTTCAATGAGAAAACTAATAGATAGAGAAACGCATATCATATGCATTTAGCATATAGCAAAACCAAGAGGAAAATGAACGACAATAAGAACAAAAAAAAAATGTTTTGAAGTTAGAATCAAGAAAAATTTTATTTAATATAAGGAGTTATAAAAAATATGCTTTTGACTGAGAGGAATTAAAAATTCCTCTTTATTTTTTGTTTTGCTGCCGGTAGGAAGTTTTACCTCCACTTTTTCTTTCGGTTGTTGTTGTTGTTGCTGCTGCTGCTGCTGTTGTTGTTGTTGCTGAAGTTGTGGTTGATGCTGCTGTTGCTGATGTTGTTGTTGTTGTTGTTGCTGCTGTTGTTGCTGGATTTTCTCGTGAAAATCCAACTTGAATGATTGGTCCCAGGGCTCGACGACCTCTAACGCCAAATTGGGGAGCTCCGCGATGTCATCGTCGTCAAATTGCCCAGCACATCTTTTTGGCAAGAAGACCGATGAGTTTTCTAACTCCAGCAAAATTTGCTGACCGTAGCGCGTTGTGCATCGTTTTGCTTTAACAATATTATAACGCTTTTTTAGCGTTAAATTTTTAAGGCTGGTCAATGGTTTATTAATTTGCTTGTCAGCAAAAACATTAGCGTTAGCGCGTATTTTTTTTAATAAGGAAGACATTTTTTTTTTTGAAATTTACGTATAATTATTTTTACACTGACGTTCACTTTTTGTGTTGGAATACAACTGAATTAAAAACTAAAGAAAGACCTAGTTTTATACTCTTGAGTGCGTTTTTCTACAAATATGTATTTCATGATGGTCATTGGGAACGGGATTTTTTTTTATGATGAGCTTGGTTTTTTTATGATTATAAATTCCTATTCCTAAAGTATTAAACCTCCTCTTTGTTAAGAGGAACGTGCCTTTTCTAAAAATTATTTTGTGTCAAGTGTTGAATTCCCCAATTAATGTCCCCCATTTTTTTTCCTTGTTTCGGTAATTAAATCTTCTGAATTTTATTATGAAATTAAAAGTGTTGAGAATATCAGCTTACTTGCTTGTTGCTTCATGGTGAAAAAATTCATGATATGGAATTTTTCTTATTTATCTTTAGACTTTAGAAAATCAAATAAAATTTTTAATTTATTGGATGATTGACTTCAAGTAATTTCAAATTATTTCCATTGGAGTTTCATAAGTGAAGTTATTGATTGTAGTCGTATTTCGCCAAGTGACCAAATACATATACTTCTCTTAATTGATTGCTTTTCTATGGCGTACATTCCTTATATTAATAATTTCGAGAATTACGATAAGGGCAGTTATAAATGAAAAACTCAAGTGTTGGGTATATCGGCTTGCTTGCTATTATTTCTCATGTGGAGTTTTCTTATTCATCTTCCTCATTATCAATGGGGTTGATGATTATGGCAATCTGATCTAGTCGGTATGGGGCATATTGGACAGACAATGGAAATAATCGCGTGTAACTGTTCTTTGTTTAAAAACTTCATTATGGGACGACATCATCACATCAATAGTTTTTCTTACACTCAAAATAGCGAGCGGAACCATACAACACGTTATGGCGCACAAGCAACATCATCTCCTAATTTTAACATCATATAAGTAGTACACGCTATACAAAAATATAGAAACGAACACGTATAACAAAACTACTCACACCTCATTACCCTTATCATTATATTCCTTAAAAAAAAAAAAGAAAAAAACACCACATAATTCATATCAATTTTAACCCCTCAACCACCACCAAATTCTAACGCACTCGATCGATGCCCTCATCTTAAAAGTCATAAAATAAAACACATATGTTTCTAGCTTCAACTGTGCATAAAATTCACTTGACATATATTACCTAATACCGATCCTCAATATACAAAAACCAATTAAAACTCCACAAAAGATCTCTTTCTTTCATAATGCACCACATCTTCTTTAACCAAGCCATAATTCACCCACCCCTGAAACAAATCAACAAAAGAAAACCAGCCAGCCTCGTACCGCAGAGAAAAAACAAAAACAATAAAAACGACTGGACCGATGCCCTCATCTAAACACAGTCCAGTCAGCATACCTGATGACAAACAAAAATATCTATACAAATAATATACAAAAGATCTCTTTCTTTCATCATGCACCACATCTTCTTTAACCAATCCATAATTCACCCACCCCCGAAACAAATCAACAGAAAACCAGCAGCCTCGTACCGCAGAGAAAAAACAAAACAATAAAAAATCTATTAAAAATATCCGACTGGACCGATGCCCTCATCTAAACACAGTCAGCATACCTGATGACAAACAAAAATATCTATACAAATAATATGTTCCTAGCTACAACGACACTTGAAACACACAACCGGACAGCAACAGTACGACGTGTTAAAAACAACCACCACCAAATCCTATCGCACTAGGTCAAAGTCCTCATGTAAAAAGTCCGTATATCTGATGACAAACAGATGTATATTTATCCCTATCTGCAACGAGATACTTGAAAAAACATCAACGGGCAACAGTACATTTTAAAAAAAATGCACTTGACTGATATTTTCCAATACCGATCCTCAATGACAATGTCAAAATACTTTCTTTTTTTTTTCCAACACAAAAACCAAACATTTAAAAAGCAATAAAAAAAAACACAGCCAACAAAAACCAATATAAAAAGGGCCGCTCATGCCGACAAAGAAAAACAAAACGTTTAAAAAGCCATTAAAACCCAAAAAGCCATTAAAAACCATAAAACCATGAAAAAAGTCGTAAAAAAAGTTCCCAGTCTCAAGTATCCTTATTCCTACTGCTAAGCTAAAGAATTTGTTGACCGGTTCAAAATATATATATTTCACATCAGCTTCGACTAAAAGTAATGCCTGGAGAAAAGAATAGAACTAGTGTTGGGCATAATCGAATGATTTAAAGAATCGAGATATTAGTATTCGAATGATTTAAAGAATCGAATGATCATTCGAATGATTTTCGAACGATTATCATAGTAAAAAAAAGTAGGAAACAAACGCTCCATTTCAAGGGAAAAAAAAGCAAAAACAAAACAAGAAAATCATAACATAATGGTTCTCGCTTCTCGTCTTTCCTTTACCATTCCATATTCAACCCTCAACGATGCATCGAGTGCAAAAATGAATATAAATATAAACTCAGTCAATGAATACATACACACGAGATATACAAATAACCAACTTCTCGAGTTCTCGATTTTTTGTGTTTTCTTTTCTGTCTTTTCGTTCAATATTCGCTTCTCGGTCTCGAATAGGCACTCGAGTCCTCATTTCGCTTAGAGAAAGTAGATAAGAAAAAATCATTCGAATGATTTGAGTATTCGAATGATTTGTGTGAAGAATCGAGATATCTCGAGATGTTGCCTGAATCGATTATAATCGATTATTTCATTCGAATGCGCCCACCACTAAAAATAACCAACTTCTCGAGTTCTCGATTTTGTGTCTTTTCTTTTCTGACTTTTCGTTCAATATTCGCTTCTCGGTCTCGAATAGGCACTCGAGTCCTCATTTCGCTTAGAGAAAGCAGATAAGAAAAAATCATTCGAACGATTTGAGTATTCGAATGATTTGTGTGAAGAATCGAGATATCTCGAGATCTTGCCTGAATCGATTATAATCGATTATTTCATTCGAATGCGCCCACCACTAAATAGAACAATAATTATATGCCAAAGAAAGGGTATACATATTTTTATTTTTAAAAAATGTCGAATTTTTCTGCGAAATATAACTAAGCCGAAAAAAATATTTTTTCTTATAAAACAACAAAGGCCAGTTCTAACTATATTGTTGTATAGTTTTTCTTAAAGGCAAATGTGTATTTTTATTTGCGATATACATACTTAGGTACTATAGGGCCAGTTCTGAATTTGAAAAAAAAAAATCGAACTCGAGATTTTGATCAAAGTTTACATTACGATCATATCGAAGACGAATAAAGTGGGTCTGGCAAATCCGTCTGTCTGTCCGTATCTGTTTATGTCTGTACCTCTCCCTTCAGCCTAAGCCACTGAAGCTATTTTCTTCAATCTTGGTACTTAAGGGTCTTCGGCAGGGTTGCGAATTTTTGAATTAAAAAAACCATAAGTATAATAAGTCTGTAGATGATTTGTGAATTAAACAAATTTAACTAGCTTATGATAGTTGGTAGATTGGAAATGTTAAAGTTTGTTTTGACTACATAATTATTTAATTATTATTAACGAAAGTACGAGTATATTTCAAGCTTTATCATGCTAGCTTACAGCCAATAATTTTTACTTGCGACTTATAGGTACTACAAGCCAAGTTATGCATTCATAAAAAAAATCGAACTCGAGATTTTGATCAAAGTTGACATTACGATAATAGCGAAGACCAAAAAAGTGGGTCTCGCAATTCTGTCTGTCAGTCTGTCTGTCTGTTCGACTACAGCTAAACGGCTCGGCCGATTTTCTTTAAACTTGGTATGGGTTTTATTTTTTCCCCCGGATGTTTTTTGATTTGATTTTTTAAGACCAAAAATAACGGTACCTGCCATACGATTTTTTTCGAAATTTTATAAATATTTTTTTCTCAAAAACTGTCCCACAGATTAAAAAAAAAAATCATAAAATTTTATTTAGTTAAACCTAGGTAGTGAATGAAAAAAACATTCCAAAAAATTATTATTTTTGGTTCCGCCTTAGAACCATTTTTTTTGTTTTTGATTATCTCAAAAACGGTTCAACCGATTTTGATGATTATTTTATGTTAAGGCTCTCCAACAGTTTCAATATTATTGTGTATTCAAATTTTCTTACAATTTTTTTTTGGATTTTAAAATTTTTTTTTGAAAACTCAATATTTCGAAAACCCCATGTTCGATTTTTTTAAAACTTGATAAATAAAAGTTTCTTAAAATAATCTACAAGATATGAGAAAAAAAAATTATTTTACCTAAAAATAACGGTACCCTCCGTACAAATGTTAAAAAAAGGTTTTCGAAAATCGTATTTTTCTCGAAAACGGTTCCGAGAATTTTTCTTAAATTTTTAGTCTTTCGATTAATTTTTAAGATCTAAAATCTAATATAAAAAAATTTGAAAACAAGACATTACTGACTGTACCTACCATAGATAGATTTTTTAAAATTTTGAATTTCTCATTATCGACATAACGGATTTTAGGATTTTAATGAAATTTTTTATAGAGATGCTTCTAAAAACTTTAAGAAACATTGCATTTCAAAACTTTAAGAAAAATTTTTTTGAATTAAAAAAAAAAAAATCATTTTTTTCAATATTTCAATATTTTTTTTGGAAATTTTATTTTCATTCGTTCAATAATAAAAGCCTAAAGTAGATGTACCAAGTTTTTTTTTAATATTTAAAAAAAATTATATATAAAACCTTATTATATTAAGAAACCACTACAACGACTTATAATTTTTGTTCTTGCATAAATTCATATTTGTATAGTACGAGTATTCTGTTTTTGTCTTTTCAGAATTTAAAAAATGATGATAATTTTATCCTTATGAACAGTTTTTTCTAATAACATTCGTTTTTAAAATTCCTAGTCTATTACATAGGAGCAAGTTCGTGCGACCTAGTCGTGCATTTTATTTAATCAGAATTCATCCATTTGCTTATGAATTATTTTTTTTTAATTCATAAGTCACAAGGTAGCTTTTGAATTAATTTTTTTTTTAATTCTTAAGTCAGTAACTAGCTCCTGGATTACATTTTTTTAATTCATAAGTCACCCAATAGCTTGTCAATTAAAGCCAAGCTTAAGCTAAAACGTGACTTAATCTTTTGCAAGCAAGGTCTTCGGTGATTCCCTAGAGGGGAAATTGAAATTTGTTTTCAGCTACAAAACGAACGGTACCCCCCTATACAACCGTAGTGCGAAATCTTACTTATCTCGAAAACGGCCCTAACGCTTTTGATAACAAAATTTGTGTGATATGTATGAACTACATTTTGGTCAAAACAAATGGGCAAAATGTTATTTACGGTACCTGTCATAGAACCGATTTTTTTTTTAATTTTTGACTTTCTCATTAACGGCTCTAACGATTTTAACCAATTTTTTTAAGCAAAGGCCCATTAAGTTAAAAATAATATTGTATACAAAAATATTCGAAAAAATATTTTTTGGGTTTTTTGAAAAATCAATATCTTCAAAACGTGTGAACGATTATTTGTTGAAATTATTTCCCGTTTTTTTTTTTTATTGGCACCTTACCTTACAGTTTTTACGACATATGTATATAATATATACATAACATTTTGATTAGATCAAAAATAACGGTACTTGTCAAACGAATTTTTTTTTGAAATTTTATAAGATATTTTGTTTAAGCTTTTCCACAGAATTTAAAAAAAAAAATTCATTTAGTTAAAGCTAGGTTTTGGTTGAAAAAAAAATTTCTGAAAAATGGATATTAAGGACACCATTTTTTTTGTTTTTGATTTTCTTAAAAACAGTAGATGTTGTGTATTCAAATTAAAAAAAAAATTGTAATTCTTTAAAATGTTTTATTTAAAACTTAATATTTCAAAAACCCCAAGTAGATCCAAAAATTGCAAAGAGCTTCCAAAGCAAAGGCAGGCGAAATACTACTGAACAATTACAAACAGCAACGTTTCGAAGCATTAACTTAAGTAGAAATAACCTAAGAATATCAACAGGTATCGTAATTGGACACTGCAAACTTAGAAGGCACCTAGGATTACTTGATGTGGTAAGCCCAGTGCCACATGGAGATTCTGCAACATGCAAGAGGAAACAACAGACCACGTACTAGGGAAATGTTACCCACTCATGCACCAAAGGAAAAAAAATCTGAAGCAATACCAGGCGAAAGGGAACGACCTTCCTTTCTAGGTTCCAAATACTAAGATTCCTGAAAGCAATAGGTTTAGAGGAAGAACTGTAAGATGAATATGTTGTCCATATTCAAGTGGGGACACAATAGATCCCAATACAACACACAATAAGTCACAGTGCAATACCCCCAATACCCAATTAATTTTTGTTTGTCTTTTTTGGAGTAAAGGAAAAACAGCATTTTGTAAATCTTCTTCCCCCCATTAACTATCACCTCTTTGCGCTTACGTCCCATATTTCCAGGGACACGATTATTTACCAACTTAGCAAATATCTTTAAGGATGAAAGATTCTTAATGGCCGGCAATACGGCTTTCACTGTTGATCTGAGCATACCTCGCCAAAACCGTGGGAACAATCTTAACATCGTTTTCGAGAGAGAAAAATTATATTGCATTTGATATTTTAGAAGCGTTTACATAAAGTTTGTCCTCAAGACCACGCATTAAATATGTTTTTACTTGGTATTAATGAATCTAATTTTCGTGAGATAAAAAGTTACACTATTTATCGATAGATGCAAAATGTTTCAAATCTGATATCCATAGAATAAATCCTGGTGTGCCTCAGGGCTCCATTTCGTTTCCATCTCTATTTTTGATAACAATCAAAAATCAGTTGTCATTTATGTTCGTTTTTAAAATTCACATTCTTAAACTAATCCGGCAACATATAATAGCTTAATTAAATCCTGATCTTGAAAGCGAGGAGGAATTTATAAGCCGGGTTGCATTTTTTAATGCTTCCCAAAACTCAACAATGTCTCATCGCGTTATTTATTACGAAGTAACAAATTTTAAGTTATGGGCATCTCCTATTAAATGAGCGATATATAAAATTCAGAAATCACTTATGATATATTCGATAAATTAAACCTTGAAAAGCTTTTTCACTTTTAGATATCCCGGTTAGGTAAATGCATCTTGCACAAAATCCTTCCCTTCAAAATACTCATCACAAAAAAGTATTATTTAAAAACCCAGCTGTAACCGTGGAGAAAAGGAATAGGTTGTTATTTTAACGCAATAAGCTTTCATTTGCCCGTCATTTGTCGTCCACGGCAGACTTTGCCATTAAGCCTGATGAAGTGAGGGACATTCTTCTGTGTAAAAATAAAATGCTTAAGAAAATATAAAATTTATATAAACGAAACGTTAACTAACGACAAGATTGTGTAACAAATTTATTTAAATAATGATTTATTTCTTTTTTGCATTTCTAAAGGATAATTTAAAAATCTGCCATCTACGTGCAATGTGCATCCTTAAATTTGATTATTAATCTGCAGGACCAGGAGGAAAAATTTAATCAATTTCCCTGTGGAAGGAAGTGGTGTATTACCGTTGAAATTCTTATTTTTTTTTTCATATAATAAAATCTCTGTCTATGATGTCTACCAAGCAGGAAGGTTGATTTTGCTTTTTTTCTAGGAAGTTAAAGTATGTAATTATGTTATACCACAATATCATTTTTGTGTAAGCATAGGAGTACCTACTTTGATGTTATAAGGAGTAGGTAATTCAATTTGTCTGTCTTATCAATTTCACTTAAATTACACAAACGATGTTCTGTTCTTACTTACAATATTTCTTAAAAGGATAATCGAATTCAAGATTTTAATAAAAATTAGAGGAAGAAAGGTTCCAAATGCTGCGATGATGGAAATATTGTATTCAGCGTTAACGCTTACTCTTTGAACAGGCTCCTCCAGATAAGGTTGCATTCTAGTCTCTTAATGAGAAGCCAGTTGCTTCTATTTTATTTATAAAACCTCCAAGTGTTGTTTCGATTGTGAGGCTATTCGATCTACACCCACCTACTGACCCACGTACTTATAGAAAGTTGAGGCAATAGTTGAACAAACACAGCAGCCAAATTCGGATAAAATCAAGTTCGATAACATCAATCCAGCAAATTGTCCCGACGATAGTCCTCATTTATGCAATCAAGAGAAGGTTGTAGAAATCGTCGGTGATGTTAAGTCAAGAGAGTGCCTCCTAATGCATCCTGAAAATTATGCAACATATAGTAATGGTTTTCCTCGCAATCATTTTAAGCAACTGCATCAACAACTGTTAGTTCCCCCAGAACTGGTAAACATTGAAAAATGTGACAATTCCGAAGAAAGATGCTTCCATTATAGTTTCCAACTACAGGCCAATATCAATTCTCGACAACATTACTAAATTATTGGGAGAAATAATCCTCCGAAGACTCAAGAAATTCTGCAGTGAAAATTCCATCATCCCTGACATGCAATTCGGGTTTCGAGAAAAATACTCAACCTTCAGTGCTCAAATTCCAACACGATATCACCACAGCCCTCAGCAGTCATTGTGTCACCATCGGATGCTTTCTGGATATTAAAAAAGCATTCGACAGCGTTTGGATAGAAGGCCTAATCCACAAACTTCATATTATACAAGTACCTCCGCCATTAATAAAAATTGTCTTTTCTTTCCTATCTATCAGGAAATTTTTCGTCGAACTAGATAACTACAAGTTAGTCAAACATGAAGACCTGATGACTCGCTGACCTACATCACATCAATGTTACCACTAATCGCTATCCGAAAAGTAGAAACCCATATCAACAGAATCTTCCAATTCTACCATAAATCTGGATTAACACTTTCAAATTGGAACTTGTCTGCTTCAGGAGACCTTCAACTGGTATAGACATTCGCACCGCACCCATTTGCAGAAATAGGGCCCTGAGACTACCTGATGGATCCACCATAGCTGCCAAACTAAAAGTCAAGTACCTCGGAGTCCTTCTTTAATATCTTGTTTTGCATAGCAGCATACACGCGAGTCTTATGATACTTTGTTTGGTTGGAAGCATCCACCGTCATACCAACTGTTCTTCCTCTGAAGTGTTTTGTAGTCTACCATAGTTTCAGTCGTCTCTGATGAATAGTGCACTGGGCTATCATTCAAAAGGTTTGGTTTCGATTTCCAGCCACTGCCAACATGGTTTTCAGGGGTGTACTAACTCTTGCGAGCAAGCTTTCACCAATGTATCTCGTCATGGAAAGTCGTTCTCATCTTAGCCGTTCGGACTCAGTAGAAAACTGAGAGTGTCCTTCATTTCTACTAACACGTACACAAGAAGTGTAAGAATTTTCCCTATAGGCCTAGTCATTCTACGAGCCGTTTTTCATTTTTTAGTGGGACCACTGATTATTTGCGCTTACGAAGCTGGTCTCGCTTTGATATTCGCTCTTTGCCTTGGCAGCGCCAAATATTCTTATGCTTCTAACGTTGAATATAAGGTTTCAAGTTCTTTTCGTTCAACAGTAAAGTTCTGAATTTTGCTGCAAAGCAAATGGTGTTTCTAACCATGGACTCTCGCAAAACCCTGGAAGAAGCTATTAAATGTTGCCGAACATCCCGTTGAGGGCTAATCAATCATGATTCTCTTCATGCAGTACATCTGGAAGATATTGTAAACATTTTTGGAGAGATGTATGATTCCGAAAAAAATCTCGATACTCGATCAGATGTGAGTTTGCTCATTGCTGCTATTGTAAAGGGTTGACCATAGGTTATTTTGACACTGACAGCTGTTTCCAGTATCATATTTCTGCGGAACGCTTTACGCTTGAACAGCGTTCGAACTTCGCAGTTTGGGCCTTAGAGCACCTTGAATTGGGCAACGATTTTGGGCCAAAAATCATTTTTTCTGACGCATGATGGCGCGTCATGCCACAATCGATCTTTTGGCCACCAAATTCCCAAATCGTGCTATCAGCCATCTTGGATATGTTAATTGGCCGCCTCGGAGCGGTGACCCCTTTGGACTTTTTTGTGGGGACCTGTGAAAGACCGATTTATGCCAATAATCCGGAACACGTGAGCTATAGCCCGAAACCATCAAAAATGTCTTCCAAATTTGGTGTGTCAGAATGAAGTTATTGCAAAGCCATAGGAGGTAGCCACTTGAACGACGTTATGTTTTATAACTAATGGCAATGCTTGCTCTTACTAATAAAGCCATAATATATGTAAAAAATTTAATTTTGTTCATTTTATTGCATTTTTAATAAGAAACTTGTATTTGGCCCATCTCATCATGTATAAGCAACTTCATAATTTTTTAAGCTCTATAAACTTTTGGAACGGCATTTTTTAATATAAAGTAAATATGAGTCAAAAATATCTAAAAATGTGAATCATCAATAACGGAGAACCTCATTTGTTCTTTTAAAGTTCGCGTTCACATTATGTATAGTACCCCTTGGCATAATGGTTAGTGTGTTGGACTATCACATGTCCGCTCCGTTCCTGGTAACACGTCCACAGGAAGGGTTGAGAGTTGTAAGTGGCTGAGGTTCTGGTTCACTTGGAGCTGTTGCACCACCAAATTTATTTTTTATTCACATTTTGTAAGCCTAACCAACCCATTATAAGGAAAAACTTGAATTTTTGTTTTTATAATTATGACAATAATTTTGCTAAATTCTTTGAACATCAAAACCTATGATTAAAGTTAAAAAAAAAATCACTAACCATCATAATAATATTCCATTTAGCCAAAGAGTTCACACACACGAAATTACTACTATTACAGTGGGTTCAACATTCCAGCTAAATTATAACTACATAAACTGAATAATTTTTCCTCAATGCTCTGTCCAGTTCAGTTCAGTTCATCAACAACAATAATGTTTAACTATGTAATTCAAAGTGTTATGTGCCCTAAATGGTTGACTTGCGTCCTTCAAAGCCTGATATACACACATATATAAATGTCCTAGCGTAGCTTGGCCTGACCAGGGCCATGGCCATCAAGATGATTAAGAGAAACTTGTCGAAAGGAAAACATCCTTAATAGGAGATTATATCACCAATTACTAGAGGGGGCGTCTTGATGTTAATTAAAAGTCAAGAGACGTACAACATCCTGGATGATGATGTTTTTCACTTGTACTTACATACTGCTCAACGAAATTAATATACCTATAGGGAATATTCTCTATGGAAATGAAGACGTGTATTTCATCTTCTTTATAGTTTTTTTTTTTTTTTTTTAATTTTAAATTTTTTTTTCGCAAGGCTATTTGAATATAATTTACATAGTTAAAGGGCAAAGGAAAAGGAAAATAATTTGAATTTTTTTGAATATTTTTGTTTTCTTGATGGGAAAATTATAATACCCCTAGAAACTGATGTTTCAAAAAGAGGTTTTATTTTCTCGCATTTTTTAATGTGATTGAAAAGAGAAACTACTGTATCCTCGAAAAATGGAGTTTCTTAAAAACATCATTGAAATTATGATACAGTCAACGGTGACTACTCTGAGGCTGAAGAATCCAACCGTGGGATGTAGTTTGTTTGCTGAGCTACAATCTTGATGGCTTCTTCAAAATTATTCAAGGGGTGTTCATTTCCTTTCAATTGTACAAGATGTGCTCAAAAATTTTTGGTCTTAGCCTCTGATTTTTGTTTGCAGCACTATAATATTCTATAATATTCTCTGTTTAGCGGGTGTAGAAGATTCACAGCTTCGAGGGCCTACTATACATACACTCAGCGTTTGAAGAGGAATGTGGTCCTGCAGGTACACAGACCTATTGATACAAGCGATATAAATTTTTTGACTGGACAACAGTTTTAAAATTTTTCGATCATGGGATGCGATCATCAATACCTAACGATTATCTCAGATCAAACTTAAAATCCTCTTCCTATAGTGACTTTTATTTGCTCCCTACAACCTGCACCTTATTAACAATAATATCGTGAGATAGAAGCATCCACACCCCACTAGAACCTGCGTAGAGTGCGTAGCCAATCTAATAAACAACATTTCAATAGTGCCAGTAGATTTCGAGTAACTACGCTCAAATTAATTTGATCCCAAACTTTGGGGTACTTACCCCTAACGTGCATTCTATTATTCAATCAATCGGCTAGTAATAATAGAGTTATAAGTTGTGTCGAGGAAATCCGTAAAGAAGAAACCTTGTAATTTCTGGGTATGGAAGGTGATAAAGTTCATCGTGGATGAACCTAAATTATCCTCTTTAGACTTTGTAAGCCGTTCATTAGCTCGTAATGCTCCATTTTGCATTATCATAGACATTAAATGTGAAAACAAGTTAGGGCGTGTAATTTGTGACCAGAAAAGAAAATAATCACAGGATAAAGGGGTTCTATATTGCATAGTTAAGGCACGATTGTGAATTTACTAAAAAATATATATAAAATGGTGACAAAACCTAAAAACAACTGCCACCAGCCGGGAACCTATATTTTGTATTGGTTTCTTAAATCGAGTTGAGTTTTTGAAAATAAAATATTTTTACCAACTCAAAATCGTCAAACAAAAAAATGTTAAAAAACATTTTTAAGAAAATGTCACATTTGCATAGAATTTTGTTTTTATTTTAAATAGTTAAGTTCCTACTTATTTTGTACCCAAAAAAATGTCTGTATTAATTTTAAATTTAGGTTTTGAGATAATTGAAAATTACTAAAACCAATTTAACATAGTAAACTTGCCAGTTCCCTTAATGCCGACCGGCTTTCAATTTTTACGATGTTTTTCTTGCTTGTTTCGAATCTTCACGCTCTATTGTTTTTTGTAACATCTTATGCATCTTAAGCGGTCCCTAGACTATCAATATTATTGAACAATATATTGCACAATATTATTGACTGGTACCCCACACTAAACAATATTTCGCACAATAAATCATTTGACAGTTCTTTATTTGTGATTCAACATCATGCTCGATGATATGGATTATTGTTGTGTGGCAATTGCTCTTGCTATTTCATTAAAAAAAAAAGAAAAAAACAAACGCAGATGGATGAAACGTGTTTACTCATCAAAATTTATTAAATGAAATGGCTTTGCCATTTCGACATTTGATTCCGGGAGATGTTATCACTACGAAAATTCAAAACAAATGACAAAATATTGTGCAAACACATCTACAGACTATACAATAAATTTGGTTGCACAATAAATATCAAAAGGATTTTGATTTTGTACAATATATTGCACAACCCTTCAATATGAGCCCTAGACTCTCAATAATATTGTGCAATATCAAATATTGCACAATAATATTGATAGTCTAGGGGCCGCTTTAGATTGTTGTAGACTAAGTTGTTAAGAATTTTAAATATTTTAACATTAGATATTCGAACTCCAGATTTTGATAAAAGTTGACAAAACTATGAACACGAAAATAGTGGGTTCCGAAAAATTAATGTTATTAGAAGAAATAAAATGTCGAAAACGGCTCTAACGATTTTGATAAAAATAATTAGGTGTGATATTATGGAGATGGACTTTATTTTAGTTAAAAAAAATGGGGGGAAATGTTATTAGGGGTACCTGTCATAGAACGGTTTTTTTGATTTTCGAATTTCTCACCAACGGCTCTAAGGATTTTAACCAAAATTTTTACGCAGGAGCTGCTTTGCTTTTGAAAAAATATTAACTATACATTTTTTTCGAAAAAATAGTTTTTGGATTTTTAAAAAAATAATACAATTTTTTTTTGAAAATTTAATTTCTTGAAAACAGATACACGATTAAATTTTTAAACTACGTTTTAAAATGTATTTTATTAAATACTAACAACTTGCGTAACAATTTTTTTTATAAAAATTTTAAGGAAAATTTAGTACACAAAAAACATGTTTCAGTGTGTCTGTATGTCTGTACC